>JAQJVL010003843.1:0-53955 GCA_035578905.1 Stictocephala bisonia
CGTATATGTTCCTCATTTTGCAATTCATTCAAGGAAGATGAATAATAATAAAAATGAAGGGAGGAGAAGTCGAGAATTTCAATTTTGTGTAAATTTTCCTTTTAAAACGGACGCTTGAGTGCATTAAAATATACCTTCGAACCTCGAGCCCACATTTGTTGAATTAGGGGATTTTTAATGGGAAAAAAAGAAATTAAAATTTATATCAGTAACGTCAGATAATATTAACTATAAATCTTATAAACCCATACAAATATTTATCAAAGCCCTGCAGGAGTTCATTCCACTCTAGCCTTTGGTGCAAATACAAAAGCCAATAGTTTTTTGATGGGTTTTTCATCATTTATTTAAGTAATTAGAAAATAGTTTAAATTTATTTAAGATGTGCACCGAATCTATTTTAATTACACCTGTGATAACGAATTTGTGACAGATATTCTCAAAGCTTGGGTTACATCCAACTACCTAAATTTCACGCTAATTATTTTCCAAGCAATTTAAATAAGGTGTAGCCTCTTTTCCAAAATGAATAAGTGAAAATCTATTAAAAAGGAAAAAAATGTAAAAAAATAAAATAAAAATTAATTTAAAAATGTAAAAAAAAAATGAAAAACAAATGTAAAAATTGTAAAAAAACAAAAAAAAAAGAAAAAAAGAAACCTATGTAGATTTTAACAACTGAAAATAAAATTCGCTCGGAAATCTCGAGAAAACCTAGTGGAAGGCAATTTTATTCCCAATGATTAATGTTCCTATATTTACAGTATGTAATGTATTCTATTGAGTATGTACATTTCATATTAAGTTAAGTTAGCATATTTCCTCAGCCGGGAATTAAATGCCATCCAGCAATTATTAGCAGGTCAACGTTTTTCCACTATACTTAAACATTACCCGATCCGCTCAGTAAAACCGGTTTTAATCCACTCCAAGACACCCAGCCGTGTCCAGCTGAACTTATTGGTTGCACAAACACACTGACAAAATACTGACTAAAAGTGGAGCAAACTTTTAAAAAATATCGCATCTAGGCATTTAAAAAGCCAAAAGAAAATATAAATTGTATTTGTAGTTTTATTAAATAATTAAAGGCCATTAAACAATAAATTTTAAAATAATTAAATTTGGCATTGACAATAAAGATTTAATTTAATTAATAAGGCAACAGTAATTTTAATGGAATTTTTTTAAAGAGTATTTCGTAAGTAATAGGGTTTTTCCCCTGGCTGACCTAACCTGTAGTGGTTTCCCTCCCCACCTGGTGATCAAGTGTATAGTAAAATTAAAGTACTTCTTACGCTTTGTGAATTTCTTTTTTGAGATTAGAGTCGAAATTTGAACGGCCCGAAAAATTGAAAAGGCGGAGAAGCCGGTTTTGAATGGAGGACAGCGGCCCCCGGGTACGTCCTGGATAAACCGATCTTAATGCGGCCCAAGCGTGGCCCAGTCAACAAATGGGGGTTTAACCCCAATGTCGACCTTGGAGGCCAATGGGGTTTTCTTCTCAAAGAACATATTAAAGAATTCAGGGGGCGCCTTGCCCGTGACGCCCATAGTGGTTACCGCACCGGTAAACCTGCAATCAGCCCGCGGAGCACCCCCCCGGCATGAACATGGGGGGAAACGTAGTCCAGCCACGGCCCAAGCGGTGGGCAATGAGATCGCCAACGCCCTGGCGGCTCACGACACCGCTCAGCGCACCCCCGCTCTACCGACGGTCGTGAGGGACCTGCTTTCAATCGGCGCCCAACTGTAACGGCGTCGAGGCGCGCGTGTTGCTGGATTTTCTGAGAGCGGTCCGCCGAGTGGTCCAGTTGGACCTGGCTACGGATAAACAGCTATTAGTCGCTTTGCTGCCTAAGAAAAGCCGGCCACTTAAGGGCGATGTGGGCCGAAGCAGAAACGTAGGGACGCTCCAATACACCAGCTCCTGACTGACTTAGTGGACACATTTTTACCCGACAGGGAAGCAGCACCTATTAAAACCCAAAACGGTCTACCGTGTCCAGGGTCCCCGCAGAGTCACTGGCGGACTTTATTATGGACGTCAGGGAGGCGGCGGATATTTTACTGCATGGCAAGTCACACATTTTGGACATAATTTTGACAGGGATAAACCCACCCACGAGGGCCCAGGTTAGCGGGTTTTCCAGCCCCGGGCGATATCACAGATCTATTAGCCCTGATTCCCCGTAGGAGGTAATTCGTCAGACGGAGTTGCAGCAGGCTAGGCAGGGTCACAATATCGGGACAACCCCCGACCGTAATGTTCCGAGACAGGACGGACAAAAATTAAATAAGGGACCGGGGGTCCCCTTTCAACCCCAGCGTGGCAATAGTTATGGGGGCCAAGGCGGCCTACAGGCTCCCAATTCCACACGGCGCGGCCAATAGGGCCTGCCCACGGCGATTACCAAATTCGACCTGCCGCTCCAAAGGGGCACGGAAGGCCGGGCTTCAACCGTTTAAACTCCAATCGAGGGCGCCAATAAAACGCCACGCCCCCTCGTAATTAATTGGCGCTGCAGTTAACCCGAAATATCAAGAATCCCTCACCGAGCAAGGGTTTTTGGTACGAGTGCCGAAACTGGCTAAATTGCACATATCAGTCAAGTTCGGCGAACGGGAGGCAGAGGCACTTACGACACCCGGATCAACCATTGTCTATGTTCACGGGATTTTTTCGACCAGCTGAGAACCGATAAAGGGGATCGGTGAAATCTATAACACCCACTAGAGAGTGCGCAGTATCGCATCCCGGGAATAAAATTAGCTTTAAACATTCAGCAGAGATCCATTTCAAAATTGGCACATTTTCCTGGACGTATAAATTTTTAATTGTGCCAAAGTTTACCGACATCGATAGTGTTAGGGGCAAATTTTTTGAAGAAAGCCAAGGGGGTAATAACATGGCCAAAAAGCAGGTTACCTTCCCCTATGGGTCAGGGTTGGTGTATGGCAGGAAACCTTGCGAGTTCGACGAGATCGAGCAGAGTTTTTCCCCGTACCCGTGGCGACAATTTAACGCCAGCTCAAGTGGCCCAGGTAACAAGTTAATTCGCCAATTCCCCGGACACGGTGACGCCGGAAGTTAGGCAAAACAAATCTGATCACATACACCCTAAGTAAAAGCGGAGAAGGCGGTAAAGGTCCAGAAACCCTACAGTTCGCTCAACCCAAGCTTCAGCCCTTAGAGAGCACATATCCGACTTACTTCAAAAGGGCGTGATTCGCGAATCCGTCTTCCCGAATACAGCTGTCCCCGGGTTCCTGGTACCCAAAAAGGGTAACAAGACCCAGATTCCGTAGTCAACTACAGCAACTGAATAACTTAATGGAGCTCGAGTCAACTCCCATGCCAACAGTGGAGTCCGCGTTTCAGTACCTGGGCCAAGCCAAGTGGTACACTCTGCTGGATTTGAACAGCGCTTATATGCAAATACCTCTCACTGAGGGAAGCAAGAAGTATACACGGCTTCGTGGTCCCCTTTGGCCAATACGAATTTCAGGTGGTGCCTTTCGCATCTCGACCGGCCTCTCCAAGTGTTAACTAGGCTCATCGATAAGATATTTGGAGATATTAAGTATAAATACGTGTTTAATTTTTTTGATGACCTTGTGTATACTCCTAGCGGGACGTTTGGGGAGCATTTGTCGCATTAAGAGAGTTGCTTCAGCGTATTCGGAAGGCCGGGCTAACAGTCAACCCAGAGAAGATGACGGTCGCCTCGAATCAAATTGAGTTTTTGGGTCATGTATTTCGAAATGGCTTGGTGACCTTTGACCAGGATAATATCAAGCCATTGCTTAACCTCCCGACACCGAAGAACGCCAAACAAGTGTCACGGGCTGTGGGTATGATGGCATATTACGCCAAATTTGTTCCCAATTTCGCGAAATTGGCAGCGCCATTAAATCATTTAAAACGTAAGAACGTAGCGTTTTGTTGGGGCGGCGAACAGGAGCAGGCCTTCCAGGAATTAAAAAGAATTCTGACGTCGTACCCTGTACTTCGGCTACCCGATTTCAATCGGCCTTTCATTCTACAGACGGACGGTTCGGGTACCCGGGCTAGGCGCCCCAGCTAGCGCAAGACTACGACGGCGACCTTTTGCCCGTAGCGTTCGCTTCGAGGCCGCTGAATAAGCACGAGCTGAACAAGACCGACTATGGAGCTCGACTGCCTAGCGGTAGTGTTCGGGCTGACCAAATTCCAGCAATACCTCGAACACAGGGAGTTCACCCTCCAAACCGACTGTTCCGCCTTGTCTTGGATCCTGAATCACCCCCGGCAAGGTGGGAAAAATAAGCGCGTTGGATCACATTTATAAATTCGTTTAAGTTCGCATCTCAGCACATTCGTGGGGACTCAAATGCAGCTCGCCTCGACTGTTTGTCCCGCCTGTACGAGGGCGCGGAAGCCGACCCCCGGACAAGCGTAACCCATCAATACCTCAGCAAATGCCCGCCGGACCGTAACTGTGTTAATGAGAATTCCCGGACGCGTTTAGGGACATTCACACACATCAGCGCAGACGACCCGACATACGCAAATCATAAAGGACCCCAATAGAAATGCCGCCTATTCTATCAGTAACGGTGTTCTGATGCATTTGGCACCAGGCCAGAAGACGCCCGCGCATTGTCCTGCCCGCCAAGCTAACGGACATGATTTTTCATTACTACCATCTAGCCTCCAACCTCTGCTCATTTAGGAGTCCGTAAAACCTTGGCGAAAATCAATAATTTCTTTTGGGCACAGGATTTAAATAAAATCATTGCGGACAAGGGTCAAATCCTGCGGTACAGTGTCAGCGAGCCAAGCAGGCCCCTAACACCAAGGTGGGCTTAATGGCGTCGAGGTAGTGACCCCGCCCTTTTCAAAAAAATTTTCATCGATTATGTGGGAAAGTTACCCAGATCAAAAGGCGGGAAATTCATATTTATTATCGGTAGTCGACGCATTCTCTAAGTTCGTCTTTCTCTTGCCCCGCCAAAAATCAGACAGCAGCGACTACAGTTAAATTACTGACAAAAAACATTTTTTCTCACTACGGGTTCCCGGAAAGTATAGTGTCGGACAATGGGCCGAATTTAAATCCCGGATATTAACCGACATGTGCATGGACTTTGGCATTCGTCACATTTTCACGTCCCCGTACCAACCCCAGCGCCAATAACGTGGAACGGGTGAATAAAAATCTGAAAGTCGCCATGCGAGTATACCACCAGGCGGATCATCGGACATGGGACCAGAACCTGCATTGGTTTCAAGTGGCTTTCAATTCCGCCCAGCACGACAGCACAGGCGTCACGCCTGCTAGCTTGTTTCTGGGTAGGGAGATTAAACACCCCGCTCCAGTTAGCGTGGAGGCTCGACGAGCTAGTGCCCCTCGGCCCCGCAGATTCCAACGGAGCAGCGCTGGAGGCAAGCGTTGGACGCTCTGCGTCGCGCGAGACAAAAGCGCGAGGCGTTACTTACAACAGGGACAAGAAGCCCCATAAACTTCAAACCGGGTGATTGGGTTATGTATAGACTACATCCCCAGTCCAAAGCGGCCGATAGTGTGAATTACAAACTCATTGCCGCAATGGTCCAACCCGTGTGTGATAGGCCCCGACTTCACGACACCGTCACCGTGCAATTAGTAAAGCCGTCAACGGGGAGCTTTGTTACGTCGGCTCACGTTTCTCAATTAAAACGTTTTTTTCAGCCCCAGTTTTAATATGGCCCGGGTGAGTGCTATGCGACGGTCCCCTAGCCTAGGTTAGTGTAGTTCTTAAGTTCTATTTTCCTTTCCTTTACTCTTTCTATCTACACGTCTTCCCGCGTTTGAGTTTTCTTCCCGGACGGACACCTCTTGTTACCACGGGGTCGGGCGTTTGAGTCTAAGGGGTTTCTTTACGAGGACTCCCCCTACAGATTGCCCGACGTCCTGTTGACGTGAGGCGCGCCACACACCTTTTTTTTACCGTTTTCTAACACCGTCATTAGGGAGAACGCTGCTAAGCCGCTGTGACCGTGGCAAGTTTTTATTTTTTTAGCAATTAAGTTAGAGAAATCATTTCATAAGTTCCTTAATTCCAGTATAAACAAAAGCTGTGAAAGGTATGTGTTTTTTTTTTCGTAATTCACTTTTGTTTATGCTGCTTGCCCGGCACACAGCTGGCGGATAAGCCATCGTGAGGTGAGTCGACACGCCTCAGGATAGTCGCAGTGTCACACACACACACACATACACGCACACGTCACTCACACATAATAGCACAACGTTCGTCGTCACACTTACACATGACTATCTCTGTTCTGTCTATCACTTTCCTTATCTATTTAGTACTTAGGGATGCCAACAATGAGCTAGGGATACGGGCAGATTAAGTTAAGTAGTATAATAATGTTAAGTGGATGAAATTGGGTTATTTAGCGCGATGTACAGTAAGACCTCGATAATCCGGCACTCGGTAATTCGGCAGACCCGATAGTTCGGCATTAATTGTCTTGAAAATTTACACTGATGAAAATTGTGAGTTTCGGCAATTTTTGAGTGATTTAGGCCCGGTCTATTAACAACTCATCATTAAACTTGTCTACAAAAACATTTTAATCGAAATTTCTCCAAAAATTTCAACCGGAATTAGGTTAGGTTAGGTTTAGCGGCTGTCTTACGACACACTTAGGCCAATGTAGGCCCGTTGTGATACCGATGGCATAGCACTCGGAATGGATTCGATTCGTTCAGTTTCGGAAGCGTTCGGGAATGTTCCGTTTCAGTGGGCGTCTCATTTCTTTGGAGCCGAGTCGGCCATGTTAGTAACCGCCCGGTGTTCGTGACTGCACTTCTGTCTTATTTGGCAGTTTCTATAGTTTATTGTTAGTTTCAACGTTTTAACTTATGTGTCCGCTCTACTATTGTTAGTTATTTAAACACTATTGCCTTACCTTACCAGTACAGTAACCTATACTTTCGTGTACAGTGAGTGTTTGTGGTGTAGATTAAACAATGTTTTCTAAACCTAATAAAAGTGCTGCTGCTAAAACAGCAAAACGTAAACATGTGACATTGTCGATCAAGCAAAAACTGAACATTATTGAACGATTGGAGAAAGGTGAGAATCGAAACAGTATCATGAGTGAATTCAATATTTCATCATCTACTATATACGATATAAAAAAAACAAAAACCCCAATTAGAAAAGTTTGTTTCAACAATCTGCTTCTGTTAAAAGTTTTGAAAGTAGAAAAACTTGAAAAAACCTAAGTTAGAAAACCTGGACAATGTATTGTGGACATGGTTTACCGCCAAACGAGCAGAGGGCAAGCCAATAACAGGGCCAATGATAATGGAGAAGTCGAAATCTTTTTATAAGGAACTAAATTTGCCGGAAAATGAAATGCCGATCTTCTCAAAAGGGTGGCTTCAAAACTTCAAAGTTCGTCATGGAATACGAAAATTAGACGTTTCGGGAGAAATAAAATCCGCCGACCTGGCTGCAGCAAATGAATACAAGGTAACATTTGAAAACCTAGTCAGTGAACATGGTCTAACCCCTACCCAAATTTACAATGCTGATGAGACTGGTCTTCTATGGCGCTGTTTGCCAAACTCTACTTTGGCTGGTGGTGACGAGACTAGTGCACAGGGTTTCAAAAAAAATAAAGATAGGCTTACTGTATTAGTGTGCGCAAATGCATCCGGTGACCATAAACTTACACCGTTTGTTATTGGCAAATTTAAGAAGCCTAGGGCTCTGAAAAATATAACCAACTTGCCTGTAATTTACGACGCCCAATCAAATGCGTGGATGGAGGGAGAGCTATTCAAAAAATGGTTTTTCCAACATTTTGTACCTGCAGTAAAAGACAATTTTAAAAAACTAAAGCTCCCCAAAGAATCTAAGGCAGTTCTTATCCTCGATAATTGCCGAGCACATCCTGCAGCATCTGAACTTAAGGCAGGCAACATTTTTTGTTCGTATCTTCCCGCAAATGTGACGCCATTGATACAACCAATGGACCAAGGTGTGATACAAAACTTCAAGTCCGAATACAGAGGCATGTTTGTGCAAAAGCTACTAAACTCTGATTGCAGCGTAAAAGATTTTCAGCGTGACTTTAATATAAAAGATGCAATTTTTTCAACTGCTGTTGCTTGGTCTGAGGTCAAAAGTGAAACGTTGCACTTGGCATGGCGCAAGTTATGGCCAAAACACTTTGAAAAAACGTCTACGGAAGATATCGAAGATGTTGATGATCCTTCAACTGGAGAATCACAGATTGTGAATGCCATTTCTTCCGTTCCAAACAATCCACTGAGCGGTCTTCCAGAAGAAGAAATCTACGAATGGATTGGTATCGATAACGACGAACCAATAGAAGAGGAGCTTAGTGATGAAGCAATTATACAATCTGTGTTAAGCCCACAGGAACCACAAGACACCGAAAGTGATGAAGATGAAGCAACGTCAACAACTCACATCACATGGATTGATGCTTCGGAGGCGTTGAACCAGTTTGTAAAGTTTGCTGAGACATGCAAACACTATAATGCTGCTGAAGTAATGAATCTTCATATAATTCAGAGCAATTTTTATAAAAAACGTAACGAATCTAAAAAACAAGTTGATATTCCTTCAATGTTCCGAAGAGCTCAGAAGAAGACGATGATAGATGAAACATTAGCATTTCCTACTCCCTCAACATCATCTGGGGATACTGGCTACGATCCAGCACCAGTGTCAGCAGCCGACAGTGATTCCGATTGAATCTTCAGTTTTGTACTGTACATATTGTTTTTTTAAGCCATAATAAAAAACATAGTACGTTATTTTACAGTTCAGTTTTTGTTTCATGTGTATTAATATTTCTTAAGTGTAACTTTAACCTTTTCCCTGTGTACTGCAGAGCCCGATTACAGTAATAATACAGGTATATAGTACATGTGTGTTTATTTTTATGTTATTCCTTGTTTAAACCATGTATTAAAGTACGCCCTCGATAATCCGGCATTTTCGTTAGTCCGGCATTACCGGATCCCCGAGCGTGCCGGATTATCGAGGTCTTACTGTATTAGAAACGATCATTAGGAGCAGGTCAAACATGTCAGAATGGACAATGAGCCAGTTAGTTATAAGGATTAAATTTTCTAGTGTTGAATATTGTATTGCATATATTTATTCGAGGTGTTGGCATATAATTTAATGTAGCTGTAAGATTGAAAACTTCATATTATTAGCGAGCGCGGTTAATATATGAATAGACTGCACCCAGCTCAAACAATTATTCTTGGAAGCGACAGAGCGGAAGACGTCGACGAAGGGACGCGCTTATCGCATTCCATTGTTAAATCGGGTCGGCTGCGATACCGAGGACAATAAACAGACAAACGCCACAACAATACACGACAATGGGGAATTGGCCCAAGCCACAATCTGTTAGGTTACTTTAATTTTAACACGCACACATTGAAAAATTGATAATCACCTTTAGTAATCAATTTCATAATTAATATCCTACCTTCACCTCCACTTGCCAACAGCTTAAAAATGAGTCCATTACTAGAGTCACCTGAGATGTTTCTATACATTAAGAACCTTACAGACAGACCGACTTAATGTTTACCTTTTTTCACCAACAGTTTTCCCATCGCGTTTACTAACGACCGACGTACGCACAGACTAGGCAGTGTTTCTCTCCAGCATTTATTTACCAATATATTTAACAAGCAAAGATTAAAGGGAAGCGTAACGTGTGTCAAACAATAGGACAATTGTTTACTGATTTTAATTATTGTATTTAAGATAAAGCCTTCAGATTTTAATTTTCCTTTTATACTATTATCTTTTATTTGTTTTTAGCCTTCATTACATGAGTATTTTGCTGTAATTCACGATTCTTTAGTCAACCATAACTAGTTTAATTAAGTCAATTCCTTTTCTTTCAAAGTAACGAACAATTAGAATTACCTTACCATTTAAGATAGTCGCGGGGTTAGTTTGCGTCCGATAAGGGCATGTGTCAGCGACTTGCGAAGTGATGACCAAGTGTGAGTCAACTGGTTCCACCAATTCAAGGGATGTCATTCCAGCCACACTACCTATGAACACCAACTGCCCGCCTTCCAGCTATTCTATCGTCCATCGGCTGAGCCCTGGATTGAGGAGGGGCGCATTTAGCTACCTTGAGGCATGGGTTGCCCCACCAGAAGTTGCTGCATCTGTTTTAAATCACTATTATGTAGTGCACACAGCCGCTGTCACGGCTAACGCAACATCATGTATCTACCATCATCAGCTAACCAGCATCAGTAACAGTAACACATCATCTACCCAATACCAGCTAACCACTATCGTGGCTACAGGGATCAGCTAACCAACGAGTGGCGAGGCCACGCGGCGTGATCAGAACCGGTGGAAGGAGTGGTACCAATCGGATCCATCCTACAAGATAAACCATTTCGCTGACACACTCCCGCACCACTTTAGATTTAGTTTAGTTTCAACAAAATGGTTAGGGTCAAGTTAATCATAAGTAAGGAAGTAGTTATTTTGCCGCGCGAGCTGACACACCTTACCTTCTAATAAAAATAGGGGATAAGGATTTCAGAACACTGACCGCCGCTTCAACTAACCAACTGTGGACGACTTGCAACACATCCCCGCGGAGTCATTTTCGAACTTAGGGCACCTCCCTGCTGGAGGAGAGGCGGACTCTTCGGGCCCGGGTTTTTAACCGGCCAAGCTGAGCCCCACACCTTCCTCACCTCCCTACCCTAAAAACAAAAAATAAATGGGAAAAAATAAAAAAAAAAAAAAAAAACACATTTTAGGGGGGGGAGATTGTGGCGGCGCCACCCGCGGCGGGGGATGCAACTAGCGCGTGCGCATGCGCGAGGATCTGGGAAGGGGTGCGGCGTACGCAGGCGACAGACAGTCTGTGAGTGTTGAGCATGCCTGATGGGCCAGGACACCGACTCCACCCGCTCATTCGACAGCTAAGTCATTTAGTGTAGATCATTATTAATTAGTAACCGATTATTTCAGTATGATTAGATTAGGCTAAATTAACCATTAAGGGGGGGGGAGTGGTTCCGATAGGTAGGGTTTAGGTAGTCAGGAAAAATGTAGGGAATCAGAAGTCTGGGGCACGAGGGGATTGCAGCCGACCAGTTATCATTTACAGTTTAGAATAATCAATTAATTAATCTATAATTATAGTACCCTTAAGGTAGATCACTATTTAGTGCTGATCAAAGCTGGTTGTGATTGATAGGCACCGTTCGCAAGCACTCACGCGGCCGAGACCATTGTACCAGCCCGCGCGTTTCTAACGCGGTGGAAACGGCGAATCTATTACCCAGGGATTATCTCACACGGCCTCTGATAATTAATCATTAGCTATTCAACTCGCTCTTTAATCGCTCATGTAATCCGACCAATAAATTACAACGGCAACCAGGTAACCCGCCAAATATGTATATTTTCGCTAATTTCCGCTGCAATTTTTGGGTAGATTTCGCGTTTCCCCCGCATTATGCCTGCTTACCCTTTCCTCCTTGGTCCTCTCTAAACCATCATATCAATATAAAAGCTCAGCCTGTTAATGGTCTTCCAGTTAACAAAGTTTTATAGTCTAGAAAAACCAATAAGTCTACTTTAGGGGGAAGCATAGAAGTGTAATCATGTCAGATTTAGTAGAATGACCTTAAAACATTTTTTAATGAAAACCAAACTAGCCAAGCTTTTGTGTCATTTTTATGCTTTTAGTATCGTTTGTTTGAAATAAATTACTAAATTAAATTTATGATAATGTTAATGTTATGGGAAAAAGGAAATGTTAAAGGGCTGTTTCTACTCCCTTAAGAATGGAATTTTGAGAAATGCTTTTTTAGTTTGGTGATTTTTCTTTTTGGGCTCTATATAATAAGATTATCAGCCTATTCGTAAAGTTGTTTTGAAAAATATATACAGTAAATATCAGATGTATATATTTTTATCATATGATATTTACTATTGTAATATTTTTTG
Source organism: Stictocephala bisonia (assembly GCA_035578905.1). Taxonomy (NCBI): domain Eukaryota; kingdom Metazoa; phylum Arthropoda; class Insecta; order Hemiptera; family Membracidae; genus Stictocephala; species Stictocephala bisonia. The sequence goes on from JAQJVL010003843.1 coordinate 12,025, forward strand.
TCATTACTATGGCTAGTAGTATTGTCTAGTAGCAACACTGCCGCTTGCCGAAACTAACTAATTGTTCAATCAACAATTTTTTCATACTGTAAACTTCAAGGGCATCCATCCTAAGGACAGTCAGAGGTAACAATTCTACAAATATATTATTTTATAAATCACATACTCATCTAAATTTTAGAACTACTTTGAACCATGTAGTAGGTATAACAGATTTTTAGTAATTGGTTTTTAATTTTTAAATTGGTCGGTAGCGTAGTTGGTTCAATCCCAGCTTCATGTGCTAAAGGTTCTCAGTTCGATCCCAATCAGAGTCATAATACAGATTTTTAGTAATTGGTTTTTAACTTTTAAATTGGTCGGTAGCGTAGTTGGTTCAATCCCAGCTTCATGTGCTAAAGGTTCTCAATTCGATCCCAATCAGAGTCATAATACATTTTGAGAAGGATCAGCTGATAACCACCGGCTGTTCATTTGTCATTGGGCTATTAATTAATGACACTTTCTAAGGAATAGTCGGCCTTAGTTTGTAACAATGACTACATTTGCTCATCTACACTCATCACACTCATTCGAAATCCATATTCGCCCATATCTTGACGATCGACGTCTTGTGAATAGATAAAAATAAAAAACAAAAATAAAGACCGGGGTAACTAATTCTGCAAATTTCTATTATGCATGGTTTTTGTAGAAGAATGTTGTTTTTATCCGAAACTAGATAAATTTAGAGCATCATGGAAGTCCAGATTGGAAGTACATATGAGGACACATACTGGAGAGAAGCCATTTAAATGTTCTCAGTGTCTATATGCAACATCCCAAGGGTCCAGTTTAAAAATACATATGAGGACACACACTAGAGACAAGCCATTTAAATGTTCTCTGTGTGTTTATACAACTTCACAGAAGTCCAGTTTGGTAGTACATATTAGGACACATACTGCAGAGAAGCCATTTAAATGTTCTCAGTGTCTATATACAACCTCCCATGGATCCAATTTAAAAATACATATGAGGACACATACTGGAGAGAAGGCATTTAAATGTTCTCAGTCTATATACAACTTCGCAAGGGTCCAGTTTAAAAATACATATGAGGACACACACTGGAGTCAAGCCATTTAAATGTTCTCAGTGTCTTTACACAACTTCACAGAAGTCCAGTTTGGTAGTACATATGAGGACACATACTGCAGAGAAGCCATTTAATTGTTCTCAGTGTCTATATACAACCTCCCATGGATCCAATTAAAAATACATATGAGGACACACACTGGAGACAAGCCATTTAAATGTGCTCATTATCTTTATACAAATTCTTGGAAGTCCGGATCGGTAGTACATGTGAGGACATATACTGGAGAGAAGCCATTTAAATGTTCTTATTGTCTGTATACAACTTCATGAGTTCGTTTTAAAACTACACATGAGGATACATACTGGAGAGAAGCCATTTAAATGTACTCAATGTCTTGTACATAACTTCACAGAAGTTCAATTTGAAAACACATGTGAGGACAGGCACTGGAGAGATGCTTATTAAAGTGTATTCAGTGTGTTAATTGTGCAGGTTCATAGAATACCTCTTTGGTATATGACATGAGGACTCAAACTAGAAAAAAGCCATTCCAATGTAGTCAGTATGTTTTTGCAACTCCAAGGAAGTTAGAATTGGTAGTATGTATAAAGACAAGAGATACTGAGCTTTTAAAAAGTATCATTCGTATGACTGAAACACTCACAAAGATCATCATGGTAAAAATTGTTTTAACTGAACTGTCGTACTTATACAAGCAACCATATAAGAGAAAGAAGTTCTTTGAGGTTGAACATTGTAACTCCTGGCTGCTATCATTATCTATAGAATTAGATTAAGTTCTTATAATTCAATCATCTCTTAAACTACAACAAGCATTACAGGAGAAATGGACTTCATTTGAACCAAGAAGAAATACTGATAGTATGTAAGAGTATCTCCAGTTGGCTGTATATTTCCTCAAGGGCCCTACCAAAACAAGAAGCTGCAGTGGCTTCGATCTCATCTTCAGACACTGTCTTGCCTGACACAATATAGATACCTAATTACGAAAAAATGGATAATATTCAAGTCATGAAGGCCAACATGTCAGATATTATTGATAAAAACTCCAATAAACCCTTCACAGTATTTTCTCACTATATATCCACGGACATCAAAGTAAAAAAACATGTCTGCAGGGGTTGCAGTAGTTAAAAAAAAAAAAAATTTTTTGGCAAACCAATCCCTAACTTTGTGAATCAGTACCCGGCTTTCCAACAAGCCAAAGAGGGATGTAGTTTTTACAGCTTGGTCACTAAGCCTCAGTACATCCTCAAACATACTAATTTGATTATGAGGCCTTCGAGAGACTAACAGAGGACTTCAAGGTCAAGAGTTTAAAGCAACTAATTTATCCACCAATGGGATGCAGTAGGGCCAAAATACCACCAGATGTTTTTATTGGTAAACTCATAAAATTTCAAAGGAAGACAAGAGCCAAGATAATTGTTGCTGTGCTGGATGACAAATTAAGATATGGTGTGGGAGACGGACTTTCGTATGGTTCTGACTAAAAGACTTTAAGATGTAATAGGAAGAGAATAGCTTGATATGAGTACCTTCATGATTTACTTTGTTGAAGAATATTTTGTTGGAAACAGGAAGCCAATGAGACGTACCCTCAAGCGCTTTTAATTGGAAAATGCATTTACAGTTGAGCAAAAAGTAAAGTGCTATGCATGGGCCATCACTCTTGATAACATTGCGAAGTCCGTCAGACAATTTGACGTTGCCTTTCCATATGTTTACCATAATTTATTAAACTATTAGTAATTAAACGGAAGAATATTTTGTTGGGGAAACAGGAAGCCTAATGAGACGTGTCCTTAAGTGCCCGATGAGGAAAGAGAAGAATTGGTATGTGCTTCATTATTCCGCCCACCAGGAAAACCAGAACCACTAAAAAAGATGAAACATGGAACTAGAATTCCAAAATGTTCAGTTCAGAGAGTTTATGTGGGAGACCAGTTGCTTGGAACGATAGTTTTTAGATTTCAATTGATGGGACTTGATCGTAGACTGCCATCAGCCTACTCAACTATAAACAGTGCATAGCACAGCAGTGGTGACCCATACATCCATAAACTTGCAGTGGGAACCCGCTCTCCCTTACGTAGCTCTGGTTTGTTGACAAAGGTCAGAGAAGATTGTGCCGTTAGTATTGCCCCAGCTCGTCGGTTTTGTTGACCAAGTCCCTCTATAACTGTAAAACATGACTGCTCAACCTTTTCACCTCCTCTTTCAGACTCGTTAACAATTCCAAGACAGGTGTCATGGTGGTAGAAACTACAGCCTCAACAATATTACTTTCTGACACTAGTGGCTTAGTGCTCATGGTAGTTGGAATTCAGAGAAATCTGTTTTGGTTGCTGTAGCTCATTCTTAGGATATATTAAAATCTCTAATTCAATGTGAGTTTAGATTTAGTTATAGTATGTTTTCTCATAATAGATGAACTCTTCTCTCAATTTTAATGTATGAAAATGAGTTGATTACTATATCGGGTCTGTGTTGTAAAATCTTTGTTGACTGACATATAACATGCATGAATAAGGATCTACTATTTTCCAGCAAATATTTAACCAGGCAATAAGCATTAAAACATTTTCTTACCTGTAAAGAATGCCTGACTACTGGTCTCTGTGGTAGAGACAGTATCATGATTCTCCTAAGTAGTATTGACCAGAATTTGCCTGCAATGTCTCATAATGTAGTAATATTGTAAATGCAGTCTTTAAAAATCATGACTGGAAGCTCTAGATTATTTTATATTAGCAAAGTGTACTTCCTTTATAAAATAAATTATTCTGTTTAAGGTAATCTGTCTTGAGAACACTGGCCTAACATCAGAATACTCAAAAGATAAAAAAACCACAATGTACAGTGTGAGAACACACACAGGAGAGAAGCCATTTAAATGTACTCAGTGTGTTTACACAGCCACAAAGAAGAGCGGCTTAGTAGCTCATATGAAGACACACACTGCAAAGAAGCCATTTAAATGTTCTCAGTGTCTTTATACAACTTCACGGAAGTCCAGTTTGGTAGTACATATGAGGACACATACTGGAGAGAAGCCATTTAAATGTTCTCAGTGTCTATATACAGCCTCCCAAGGATCCCATTTAAAAAGACATATGAGGACACATACTGGAGAGAAGCCATTTAAATGTTCTCTGTGTGTTTATACAACTTCAGAGAAGTCCTGTTTGGTAGTACATATGAGGACACATACTGCAGAGAAGCCATTTAAATGTTCTCAGTGTCTATATACAACCTCCCATGGATCCAATTTAAAAATACATATGAGGACACATACTGGAGAGAAGCCATTTAAATGTTCTCAGTGTCTATATGCAACATCCGATGGGTCCAGTTTAAAAAGACATATGAGGACACACACTAGAGACAAGCCATTTAAATGTTCTCTGTGTGTTTATACAAGTTCACAGAAGTCCAGTTTGGTAGTACATATGAGGACACATACTGCAGAGAAGCCATTTAAATGTTCTCAGTGTCTATATGCAACATCCCAAGGGTCCAGTTTAAAAATACATATGAGGACACATACTGGAGAGAAGCCATTTAAATGTTCTCAGTGTCTATATACAACTTCAAAGAAGTCCAGTTTGGTAGTACATATGAGGACACATACTGGAGAGAAGCCATTTAAATGTTCTCTGTGTGTTTATACAACTTCACAGAAGTCCAGTTTGGTACTACATATGAGGACACATACTGGAGACAAGCCATTTAAATGTTCTCAGTGTCTTTATACAACTTTACAGAAGTCCAGATTGGTAGTACATATGAGGACACATACTGGAGAGAAGCCATTTAAATGTTCTCAGTGTCTATATACAACTTCCCAAGGGTACAGTTTAAAAATACATATGATGACACACACTGGAGACAAGCCATTTAAATGTTCTCTGTGTGTTTATACAACTTCACAGAAGTCCAGATTGGTAGTACATATGAGGAAACATACTGGAGAGAAGCCATTTAAATGTTCTTAGTGTCTATATACAACTTCCCATGGATCCAATTTAAAAGCACATATGAGGACACATACTAGAAAGAAGCTATATAAATGTTCTCAGTGTCTTTATACAACTTTACAGAAAGCCAATTTGGTTGTACACATGAGGACACATACTGGATAGAAGCCATTTAAATGTTCTCAGTGTCTATATACATCTTCCATTGGATCCAATTTAAAAAAAACATACTGGAGAGAATCCTATTAAATGTTCTTAGTGTCTGTATACAACTTTATGAGTTCAATTTAAAAATACACGTGAGGTTACATACTGGAGATAACCCAGTTAAATGCACTCAGTGTCTTGTATATAACTTCACAGAAGTCCAATTTGAAAACACATGTGAGGACAGGCACTGGAGAGAAACTTTTTAAAATGTATTCAGTGTGTTAAATTTGCAGGTTCATAGAATACCACTTTGGTATATGACATGAGGACTCAAAAAAAAAAAAAACCATTCGAATGTAGTCAGTATGTTTTTGCAACTCCAAGGAAGTTAGAATTGGTAGTATGTATAAAGACAAGAGATACTGAGCTTTTAAAAAGTATCATTCGTATGACTGAAACACTCACAAAGATCATCATGGCAAAAATTGTTTTAACTGAACTGCCGTACAAGCAACCATATAAGAGAAAGAAGTTATTTGAGGTTGAACATTGTAACTCCTGGCTTCTATCACTATCTATAGAATTAGATTAAGTTCTCATAACTCAATCATCTCTTTAACTACAACAAGCATTACAGGAGAAATGGACTTCATTTGAACCAAGAAGAAATACTGATTGTATGTAAGAGTATCTCCAGCTGGCTGTATATTTCCTCAAGGGCCCTACCAAAACAAGAAGCTGCAGTGGCTTCGATCTCATCCTCAGACACTGTCTTGCCTGACACAATATATACTTAATTACGAAAAAATGGATAATATTCAATGCATGAAGGCCAACATGTCAGATATTATTGATAAATACTCCAATAAACCCTTCACAGTATTTTCTTACTATATATCCACGGACATCAAAGTGAAAAAACATGTCTGCAGGGGTTGCCGTAGTTAAAAAAAAATGTTTTGGCAAACCCATCCCTAACTTTGTGAATCAGTACCCTGCTTTCCAACAAGCCAAATAGGGATATAGTTTTTACAGCTTGGTCACTAAGCCTCAGTACATCCTCAAACATACTAATTTGATTATGAGGCCTTCAAGAGACTAACAGAGGACTTCAAGGTCAAGAGTTTAAAGCAACTAATTTATCCACCAATGGGATACAGTAGGGACAAAATACCACCAGATTGGTAACCTCATAAAATTTCAAATGAAGAGAAGAGCCAAGATAATTGTTGCTGTGCTGGATGACAGACCAAGATATGGTGTGGGAGACGGACTTTCCTACGGTTCGGACTAAAAGACTTTAAGATGTATTAGGAAGAGAAGAACTTGATATGAGTACTTCATGAATTACTTTTTCGTAAGCTACAGAAATTAGTACAGATAACATCTAATCTTCCCTACCTTCCCTCCCACACATGTACTGTGGTAGTGGCCCACCTGTCCTCCCATAAACGTGCAGGATATGTGACTTGTACTTCTACAGAGACATCAGAAAAGATTACAAACACCTCTTGTTTCCCTGGAAAGAAAATGCACTACAAGATGAGACTGAACCAACAACCTCTATAGTTGAAGAGAACTTGACTTTGCATTGTGAATTGGTGCCAAACATAAAATTTCATCAAGAATACCCCCTCTTGGACTTACAACCAGAAACGCCATTCTGTCAAGGATATCAACTCAATAAGGTCTAATGATTAACAATGTGACAAGACAACACAACAAGGGCATCTTACCAATATATTCTCCATCGCAGTTAATCAGCACCTGTATTATTAAGAACAATGTACCTATTGTAAATAGTAGTTTTAATGAATCACTTAATTGTTATATAGATAGTGATTTAAATAGTTACACTGACAACTTAAAAGACTTGGGACCTATTCAGTGGATCAAACAAACTTAACAGTTTAATTAAATAAAAGCTTTTTTATACTGTGTAACCAAATTCATTAATTACAAGACAAAAATGAAATCAACATTATTAAATATCAAGATTATGTTTTTATAGAGTTATTTACTAGCAATAGATTTTCTTGGTTTGTGCATATAAACATCCAATGTGGTCTCCTTTCTAAAATAGAGGAACTACTACAATCATTGTTAAACATTCTAATTTTGATATTGTTTGTTTTAATAAATACCACCTTGCAGATACCAATATGTTTATTTTTAATACTATTCCTAATTACAGTAAACCCTCCATATTTTTCACTTATCTTTAAACTTCGCCTGAGAGCCCAAAAAAAAAAAATGCAAAAATAAAAATAAAATAACCATTGATTCAACAAATCATGATGCAAATTGATATTTGTTCGCCACTGTACAATCACCGCTATATTATTACTGCTTATCTGGGAACCTTAAAAGTTCACCTGCCGGATGACTCACTGCCCCTTCCACTCTACCCCACCACGCCTCTGTTACCACTGCCACTCCATACGTCTGCCATTCACTCCTTCCTAGTTCTTTCTGCATCGTCTGTATATATCACCTACCAGATCTTGCCTACAATTCATTGCCTGATTGTGTGTTTTATTGTTGTTGTTTTATTTGTTTATTGATTTTTCTTTTTCATTATTATAAGTGTGAGTTATTGATAGTAAACCTTTTTCAACATTCATCTATGATGTCTCAGATCGAGAAGAGAAAACATATCGTGCTGTCCTTAGTGGAAAAATTTAAAATTCTTGATGCACTGAAAGTTGATAAGTTTGCTAGGAAGTTTAGATTGAATGAGTCGAGCGTTCGTCAGATTCGGAAAAACGAGGAAAATATTAGAGGTAGCGTGAAAGAAAATGGACTTCTCTGTGCCAAAACAGCTTCTGTTTCTCGAGACGTGAGAGTTGAAAATACTGAAAAGGCATTGAGCATATGTATAGAAGATCAGACCAGGAAAAGAGTTCTCCTAAGCTCCCATATCATCAGAGAAAAAGCTAAACAACTACACAACCATTTGTCGAAGTCGTTGGGAGAGTGTAGCGAGATTCCACATCCGCCACAATTCCGTTTAACCTCCCAATCTTCGTTTAAATAAGGTACTATTATCTGCGGTTTCACAAACCGCGACAAACCTAAATTATCTAGGGATTATTGTATTATCTAGCTACTTCTTACTGTCGAAATGTAAATGTGGCAGATCATGTATATTGTTGAGAGACGGTCTTGATTATGTTCGCAGACGAGAGCTGTGTGTATTCAGTTGAAGATGTTGTATTTTTGCATAGGAGCCAAGATAACTGTTTGAATGAATAAATGGCTCTTTCTGAGGAACAATCAAAATGAACCAGACTAAACTCACATAATCATTCATATTCACCTTAAAATACGCACAACACGGTGACGGCATATCATATGTAAGAACATAGCTCTCTTAACTCTAAATTGCGAATGTTTTGCAGTTTCAATATGTTATAAAATCTGAAAACAGTAAAAAATGTCACTTAGGTCCTTTGGCTTTGACACCTTTCAACCCTAAGTAATGGTATTCCAATTTAGTAACTTTATTCCTGATGCATTGTTTCTTTGCTTCAAAAAATTGTATGTAGACTTGTAAAAAGTCAAGGTCGTTGTTATCGCCAGTCAGGACTCTCTACAGAGTGAGTATCATCTGTACGTCTATGGGTGGGTAGGTTTGACATTCAGTAAGAATTCAGTAAAATCTTGAATGTCCCACACCTCCCCATTACACAGGATCTCTCATGTCAGAACAATTGCCTAAAGTCTCAAATTGTATATACAGGCTGGTGGGTCAATACCACTGCGTGATGGTGGGATACAAATCACTTGTGGTGCAGTGCAATACCACCCCCCACCCATACACGTACGGTGGTACTGACCCACCAGCCTTCCTATACACGCACTGTGGTGTTGACCCACCCGCCCACCTATACACGTGCAGTGGTATTGACCCACCAGCGCACTCATACACGTACTGTGGTATTGACTTGTAGCCGGCGTGGTGGCTCAGTGGCTAAGGCTTCGGACTGCGGAGGGCAAGGTCCAAGGTTCGAATCCCCACTGAGCCAACGGTAGGTACTTCACTCCTTGAATAAAGTTGATGTACAGGCCTGTAAGCCCATGTCAACTGGCGAGTGAAGTTAAAAAAAAAAAAAAAAAACGGTCTACAACACGATAAAGAAGTATTATCTATTGGTTTAGAATATTTTAATTGATTATTAAATGTATGTAGTGGTGGTGTAAAAAAAATTATTCTTAGTTGTGAATCCAGTAATAGAATCAATGATCATATTGGAAAAAAATTGCCTATTTTATTTAAATGACTTTAAATGCCAACTGTTAATATAATTAATAATTTTATTTAATTTCTTCTTAATAATTATGGTTAAATGACGTTGAATGATGTCATAGTCTGCCTAAGGAATCTGTGAAACAAAAAAAAAAAAATAGACAATAATTATTTTTTGAAAATACTATTTTTACTACAACTACAGAAGTTTGACTCATGAGAAATTACTGACTTAGCCCCTTTTACACGAGGCAGCTAGTTGCCTAGTTCTTCTGGATACATTGTTTGAATAAGACCTTACTAATTACACGAGGCTAGTTCAGTTGCCCGGCCGGTAATCAGTGGCTGAGCAGTTGCAAGGGCGGCAACTCTAAGTGGCCTGGGCATCTGCAAAAGCGTTGAGCGTATTACACGAGGCGATTAGTCGCTTACAGCTAGGATGCGCACACATTTCAAGACAAACAGCTTAGATCTTCCGATTGTAAACATTACGACCTGGCTCGTGTCGAAATTATGCTTGTAGACAAACATAAGTTATTACTAGTCTGTGAGACCATTGTGTTATCTCCGTTCCTGTAAGTTCATAATACCGTATTTAAATGGATACTGACCGTACAGATGTAGTTTTAGCAGAGAATGAATGTACTAAAGATAAAAAGTTAAAATATATTTTAGGAAAATGTAACCTCGATTTGAAGGGATGACAAGATTAATAAAGCTTGTCACAAAAGATTTATATTATGTTCATGAGCAGAGGAGTCCCCTAGTACTGTTATATTTTTTTCTTTCGTTTTAATATATAGAATGTGTGTTAAGAAAGAGAACTCACTTATTGGATATATAATGGTAGAAATTATACATCTAATGGATTATATAGTTTTATAATTTATGTATAAATTATATAAACTTTTATTAGAAAAATGCGGCTATAGTTTCTACCATTATCTATGTGTAAGTTTTGTTAGTAATATTTAACATATTTATATATAAAATATCTAGAATTTGTTGCAGGTTTGTACAAAAATCATCAAAAAGGGTGTAGTATAATCCTTTATCCAATCTAGCAGATGAAATTAGTTGTACATGCATTCTTTTAACTCTTCGCTTTCTCTTTTTAACAGGTAAAAATAAATTCCTCGTGTGAGACCATCTTCATGACTGCAAACAAAACTACCTTGGTATAGTGGGCCAACGATCGCACTTTCAAAAAAGCGCAGTTGCCGGGCCGGCAACTAATTGCCTATGACCTGGGCAACTAGTTGCCTCGTGTAATAGGGCCTGTAGTTGCTGGAAGAGCGGCTCTTTATAAAACAAGAAAAACTGAGAATAATTTAATAGGTTTTGGTCTAAACAGCTAAGTGCGGAAGGATAAAAATAACTATGATTAACCTAAAAAGATTCAAAATTCGAACTTACGTTGTTCAGAGAACAAGATGAAGATGGTATGTGCCATGATTATGTTGGCGACCTCGAGATATTGATGACACGGTTTTCATCAGGTTATCAGGTGCATATCTGTATTCTTGACTACGACAATGCTACTTCTGTGGAGCTGCCAAGTTGGTGAACTGAGTAGCAATACACGTGCTAGATATAAAAGGTTTTCAATAGTAGTTCAGTTGCAGCTGGACTCACGAAAAGGCCTGTGTCGTGGAGTCAGAGCAAGCAGGGATTGTTGTCCTATGAGTGAAGGTGAGGAGGTTTTAACCTCTGACTACTATGGAACTTTGTAGTATTTTGCAGTAGAAGCTAGAAGAGAGGATGAGGGATGAGACGGGAGGATGAGGGAAGATGACAAAACAACTATACAAAGATTGGATACTGCTGTTGGAGTACTTTTATTGCTGTCAAGCTGCCAATGCACCACTACTAGGACTATATGCTGCTGCCGTGGCACTAGTGGAATTGACATAAAAAAATTCTACTAGTATTACTGTATATCATCGTGGTAAGAGAAATATTGCCCTTTCTTGGATCTCTGATTACCTTCGTGGAACACAATACAGTAGGGAAACCATTTAACCAGTCCAATTAGAGTTTGAATATCTTAAGAAGTTTTATTAACAGAATACTGATGTAATTGGAAAAGAAACCAGCTGATAGATAAATGGTTAAGGGTCTACAAAATCCCAGCAAATAGATGTCTAGGACCCAGCTAGCACTACAACATTGTTTTGAATGTAAATAATCTGGACTGTTGTCTGTAGTAAACCAGTATCATGCTTTCTTAATGTGTATTAAGGATAAAAAGTTATATACTGCAACCCACTCTCGTAAAAGATTGCTTGTTCTACCGAGGGTGGGAGCAGATTATGGTTTTATCTGTTGACGCCTCTGCTACAGAAAAATTTAGAAGTTGTTCAAAAAAATATTTGTTGATACGGTAGTAGTTAGTAATGGAACGCATTGGCATTTAAGGTTCCCCTGGCCTGGTCCGCCCCTATTTAGCTAACTTGGACACCCCACGCTCCCTTAGGGCAACCATATTGATGGCAAACTTAGTGCGGACATGGGAAAACTGTGCCCAGAATCTCTAGCCTCAAATCACCGACAACACCTGACCTCCATGTAGCTGGATTACAGGAGCGTGCCACAACTCCCAGTCTAGTAGTTAGTAATGGGGGGTATTGTACCGGGTCTTGGACCGGTACAGTTTCGTTTTTTCGTCGTTGTCTGCCAGGCTGCCTGAGATTCGTTTTTGCCCTGCGTTTCGCGTAGTTGGTAGCCGTTGGCCCGGTTCCGTTTCGTTCCGGTTTCCAGCAGCTTCGGTCAGGTTGGCCGTCTTCTAGATTGTTCGAGTAGTTCTAGTTTCTCTGGAGCCTTCGTCTGTCAGGTTGGCCGTCATTTTGTCTTTGGCTCTGCCTGCTGAGATTACTATGTTAGGCTAAGGTTCCCAAAACGTAAGTGTTCTTTTGTAATTTCTAATATTTAATCACCCTTTTGGTGAAAATACTTTTGTTTAAATAATATTAATCGTTCTTACATGTGTTTTCAGAGTTTTGTTAAATTTGTATTCTTTGTCTAGATGTTTTAACCTAGGTTCGAGCCATGTGCTCATTGTTACCTTTTTGACTTTAATTGCTTTATTATCTCTGGTTTCATATTTAATAGTAATTCTGTATAATGTTTATTGAACCTTTTTTAGTTGGAGTTACCGTTTTACCATAGTTTTTGTTCTTTGCCAATAGCCTAGCCTATCTGTACCGTTTGATTTTCAGGTTATAACATATCTCTCCTGTTTCAATAGCCTAGTTCTCAGTTTGTCATTTTTAGTTCCATATACGTAATTAATTCTTTTATAATTTGTTAATTTGTAATTTGTCTTAAATCTGTTTTCCAACATAATTTTTTAATAGCCTAAAGTTAATCTCTCGCTCCAATCATGTATAAGTTTGTCTCTTCATGTTAAGTTTTGTTAAATCAGGCACCCTTATATTTTCAGTTGTTATGGGTAAGGTTTTTGTTGTTGTGGCTGGACTGTTTTTAATGTGCTGTGGTGTTGCCTTACAGTCCAGGGTCCTTGAGTGGGACTTTCAACCCTCAGCCGGTCGTCCGGGCGATGTTCATTCATCTTCACTGCTAGCCTGGCCTGAGGACCATGTTGGAGCCTGGAGTCGCCCGTTACCCGCTCTACATCTCTGTGGTATAAGTCTCCTGTCCTCAGGTCAGTGTATTCCATCTTGTTTTCCCGGCGGCTGAGCTGGGGGTTGCTAATGTGAAAGATAGAAAAAAAAGAAGAAAAAAAAAATGTTTGTGGAACTTTATGTGGCCTAGGCCTAAGCTTCTCAACTTGGACAGTGATTTTAAGCAACACAGCCATTGGGGACTTATTTTTTTTTTTTTGATTAAAGGGAAATACCAAGAAATTTTAATGTTAATATTTATTGTTATTTAGTTTAATTAGTTTATTTTCTTGTTACATTTGTTTAGATTTTTATATTTGTTAGGTTCCCATCGTTAAATCCTGTCATTATTTATTTATATGCTTAGGCCTAGTTATTGTTATTTATTTATTTTTGTTAAGTGTATTAGGGGGTTTGGAAGTTAATTTTTACTCGAACGGTACCGTGTTATATTTTCTTTTAAATTGTTTAATTTTTAAATTCTTCACCAAAAGGGGATTATTGTTAACTTTTAATTCGGAGCTGCCCAGGGATTCCGGCTGACTCCCTGGCCCGGTGGAATCAAGGGATGTGTGGGCTAAATTGCCGGTTTTAAGTGTTGTGATCCAAAAGTTTTCTAAATTTTCACTTTTATTTGGGGCTTAATATTTTCTTACGTTTTGGGGTGTCTCAGGCTAAACTGCAGATAGGCCATACACCCTGTAGTTGATTAATTGTTAAATTTTGGTATTTGTAGAGTTTGTGGTATTTAGTGCGTTTGGTATTATTGTGTAGTATCTTGTTAATTTCAGTGTTTATTGTTATTTCTTTAATTGAAGTGCGATTTTATATTGTGGCCTTCTGCCGTTTTTGATTATGTTAATAATGGTTTTTTGATAATAAAAATTAGTTTCGCTCAGCTGCCGAGTGTTATTTTGACCCTCCAACTGCCACCCGTGATCCCATCGCTCGACTTGTTTTGGGCCATCCCCCCAGTTGGCACGCTTTCCAGCTTCGGGGGGGGGGATGGGGCTCAGTATGATAAAAGAAGTGGATCCTGAGACCCTTCTGACTTTCTTTGGTTGTTCACTTAGACTTTGGGATTTGATGTACTTCATCTGATTGTTTCTTTTGATGTGGCAGCATTTCTGAAAGGCTCTCTTCTGCTCTGGCCTGACAGGGGACTAAACAATTTTCATAGGGAGGCACTCGAATTTATTGTTCCTGCTAGGTTACGAGGGCAACCTAGCAGGAACTATCCTCCTTTAATTGATTCTATCGACCTCAGCGGTATGGCAAGGATCTATCTGCTTTCATGGGGGCTATCCGAGAGGCGAGTTGTGTGCTGTGGCTGACTATGTCTGAGGCGGAGACAGTCTCTGTTATCTTTGACGGCCTCAACCCTGAGGAAAGATCTTGCCTGGTCCTCTTCGTTTGCCCGTTGACTTTCAGGGATCTGGATCAGCTCTGCATCACACCGTGGAGGGTCCTGTTTCCTGATAGTTACAGGAGGAGCTTGCCAGGGTTCTCCGGTCTGGTCTGTACAGATGAAAACATAGTCCAGTCCCACTGTATCGAGGGCTGGTTGGCATGGTTGCACTGACGGCTGACAAATTAATAAAAGATGATATCTCCAGCTCATCCTGAGACGCTGCTGTTGTTAAAATGTTAGTATCACCTGCATATAAGCAAACACTGGCGTTATTTCCAGTTATTACTCCAGGTAATCCTTTTAAGTAAAAAGAAAAGATTAACGAACACACTATGAATCCCTGAGGGACACCATACTTCAAATTTCTTTAATATGATAAAACTTTTTTAACTTTAAAATTGTTTTGACATGTTATTTCAACAAACTGCATTCGATTACTTAAATAATATTCGAACCAAATTAAAGATCTATTGTGTATTCCTAGATGTTTTAACATATCTAACACTGTCAACCTAGTGTATTGGGTTTGACACTGTCAAATGTGCTGGTTAAATCCAAGAATATTCCACCAATTTTTTCATCTACATTATCAATTATTTGTTCAATAAATTCTTATGTTGCTGTAATAATTTATTTGCCTGGGCGGAAGCCATGCTGCTCTTTCAATTCATCTATTAGTTTCTAGGTAATTGGTTAGCTGATTGTAAAAAATTTTCATAGATTTCAGAAAATATTGGCAAAAGAGATACAGGGTGGTAGGTAACTGGACACATCATATTCATTATTGCCTTTCTTTAAAATGGGCTTAATCTGCTAGATTTAAATTGTTAGGAAATATTCTACTCATAAAGGAAGAGTTTATTAAATGAGTTAGTGGTTTATTTAGATAAACCTTGTATTTCTTTAATATTGTTGCAGGAATGTCATCAAACCCAGTAAAATTCTTGTTTTTGAATGAGTCAGTTGTTAACAAAACCTCTTTGTCTGTCATTTCTTGGAATAAAAAATACAGAATAAAACTTGATTAGGTTGATATGTATTTGAAAAATGAGTGGTTTGATTTTTAGGCAAAACTTCTTTTTTAATTACACTTGAAAAATAATCAATGCACATTTTTGAGATATCTCCAGGGTTAGTGAAAAGTCTGCTCTCTTTTACTAAAGAAATATCAAATTAAGAATTATTTTTACCTCTTTCATCATTGATTAGTTTCCTAGTGGTTTTTGCAATATTTGTGGAATTTTCAATTTGTTGTCATAGTGTTTTTGTTTTGCCATTTGGTTTTCCCTTTCAAAAGATTTTTATTCTTCAAAGAAATCTTAACATATCTTGAATTTATGAAATAATTTGCTTAGTTCAACAATTTATTTTTGATCATATTTTAGGTCATATGTCATCCAATCACATTTATTTTTAATTTCTTTTCCTTCGTTTTTGATAAGAAAAGAAATTTAGCAAACAATTCTAAATTTTATCTAGTTTCAGAGATTATGAACATATCATATAGATACTCATAAATTTGCTAGACGTGTTGGTCATCCTGACACACCTGACAACCCAGTGCCAAATATTAATTAGTCATCACAGCTAGCATTCTTTGATTTAATAGTAATCATTTCCCAGGCTACATTTTGATGCTTAGAAAGCGACCTACTGAAAGCATGGGTGCGAGTATGATGCACTGAGCGGTGTAAAATAGAGGAACTACTCTTCCTCCACTGTGTCATTCTCTTTAAAAATTGTCATGGCAACTAGGAAAACGGTAGGCCGTGGGCTGGTAGAGCAGCATCAAGCCCCACCTATTACGTCATTATCAGCACTGGCCATTGGTTGGCTTGATTAACACTAGTGAATCAAGTTTAGAACGATTATTTTAAATTATTATTTAGTATTCAAAAAACAATCAATAAAAACAATGACATGATGAATATAATAATGTAAAAAATAAATAGCAATTAATCAAGCAATACAATTCACAATTCATTATAGTTATTTAATTCAACTAAACACTGTTGTGAAAGTTGAACACTTGTCTGGGGAAGTTAGTCACGCTCGTGATGTACTTCACAACAAATAACAAAATTCAGAATTTCTAAGCGACCAAACAACACCAACACATAAAAAACATCAAAAAGTTCAAAAGTAGTGATCTAAAACGAACAAGAGTTGTTGAATCAGGAGATCCTACTTAGTTCTTTGATTCAACTGTTGGCTAGCAGTGTAATTCATATTGAACTGTTGCCTTCTAGTTCTCATTAACATTTATCAACAATATTTGCTTTCTTTTTTCAGCTGTTATGTATTTTTGTAAACATTATTTACCTTAAACAAGAGATGTTACTTTGAAGAGTATTTGACATCAAAGTCAATTATAAGAAAAACTTTTTCTTTTCCAATAAATTATTAATCCATGTCATTTACAGGGTTAGTTAGTAGTATATATATGTTAATCTAGGTTATAAATAATCTCTCTACTGACTTTATTGCAAATGCCTTGAGCTCTTTAAATATTAGTAACAAGCGTATTACGTTCACATTAATAATATTAGTAACAACAGAAAATAAATATTGTTATAACCACTAATGTAGAACAAAATTAATTTTAAAAATTTTACCCTATTATGAAATGTAAACAAATATCAATTTTCTCTTAAATCCTTTTAAATTACTTAAACCTTTCACCCATGAAGAAAAAAAAACAAGTATTATTCATTAATATTTTCTAAATGTTAAATATTTGGTTTGCTTTACGAATTGAAATCAGAAGATATATATTTTTGTTTACGTAAATTAATCAACATTTGTGTACATTTCAGTATAGATCAAGAATATTTATGATTTGTTTGATTCTCTTGCTTTGAATGCCTAGATATCTCCTGATCGTGAGGAGGAAGAAGATTCGATTGACATACATGAAGAGAAACTTTCACTGTCAGAGGTTTGTGTGATTATGATATACTTGTATTATAATATTGGTTGAGCGTAAAGAATGCAGTTTTGACTGTGACTGCCGCTGTACATGACACTGTAAAGCTCTGTTGTATGGCAGGGCCATTTGTTGAATTATTTTGATAACTCGTCATTTATTTATTTAATTTCATATATTCTTAAGATGCCGAACATCATGATACAGGCGAATATGGATTTCGAATAAGTGTGATAAGTGTAGATGAGTGATTGTAGTCATTGTTACAAACTAAGGCTGACTATTCCTTAGAAAGTGTCATTAATTAATAGTCCAATGACAAATGAACTGGATCGAACTGGATCCAGTTCATTTTGTTGTTTGATAAGTTCAAACCATTTTGTTGTTTGATAATCGTGTACTAAACTGTGAGTATTAAAGCCATTTATATTTTCTTTAACTAAGATTAAATTATTATAAATATACATATTGGCAAGTGTCATGATTTTAAAATTGGAAAATATTCTCTGCAGGATTCCCGATTAGATATTCCAGCCAACACTCGTACTGCCTTCTTCTGCCAAATAAAAGATTTTTTAGCAGCACTACAATTGCCCCAGAGACGTACACCGTAACTTAAATGGCTGTGAAAAAGACCAAAGTATGCCATCAATAACACATCAGGACTCACACAATTCTTTAGTTTTCGTATTAAAAATAGCACCCTTGACAATTTCTTACAGACTAAAAGCATGTTCATCCCAGCAAAGTGCACTATCTAAAGAAATACCAAGAAGTTTGACTGATTTAAGAAAGTTGTCATCTATTAAATCTAAATTATTTTTCAACGAAAAAATTATGTGCTCAGTTTTACTATCATTTAAAATTAAGTTATTGGCAGAATACCACACTTTAGCTAGTTCTAGAGATGTAGCAAGTTGAGACTTGGCACCCGAACCATTAGTATCAGAACAGATCAATGTTGTGTCATCAGCGTATAGCACTGATGTTAAAGGTATATTATAACTAAAATCGTTTATAAATACTAAGAATAAAAAGGGTCCAAGGACAGAGCCTTGGGGTACCCTCTCACTACACTTAACAGGTCAGACGAACAGTTATTTACACATACAATTTGTTTTCTATGACTAAGGTAACTTTCAACCAGTTGCAACTCCTTATTTCTAATACCATAGTACTCTAACTTATTATACAACACTGAATGTGACACCAAATCAAAAGCTTTGCTCAAGTCAATCAAACTGCACCCAGTGATAAGTTTGTTTTCAAAACCAGTATAAATAGTGTTGAGGACAGCCTCAACAGCCATAATAGTGGAATGATTCAGTCTAAAACCAAACTGGAGGGGTATAACAAATTATTTGAGACAAAATAACCATGCAATTGCTCCAAAATGCAAGATTCAATTACTTTACTTAGTATGGGAACTATTGCAATTGGACGATAGTTCTCAGGCTTAT
This sequence comes from Stictocephala bisonia, assembly GCA_035578905.1. Taxonomy (NCBI): domain Eukaryota; kingdom Metazoa; phylum Arthropoda; class Insecta; order Hemiptera; family Membracidae; genus Stictocephala; species Stictocephala bisonia. The sequence goes on from JAQJVL010003843.1 coordinate 30,926, forward strand.
TTCTGTCACCCTTCTTATAAATAGGATTAACTTTGGCTAATTTTAGACATTGTGGAAACTGGCCTTCAATCAATATGAGATTAATGAGATAAGCAAGTGGAACTAGAATAGCATCTATTATACTTTTTATTACATAATTAGATAGACCAAATATATCTTCACTCCGAGAATTGCTCATTTTATTGACTATATCCTTAACATGTTTTTGGTAAATTACCCTCCATCTAAAGTCATTTTTACATATTTCAGGTCGGGGAAATTTTCTCAGAAGATCAGAGTAATTTACATTGTTTTGTTTGTTATTTACAGTACTGATATCTGTATTTACAAAGTAGTTGTTCAATATATCTGCAGAAAGAGGAATTTTTGTAGTAGTCATGTGTTGTCCTGATTCATTTTTTACAATCTCCCAAGCTTTCTTACATTTATTTTTTGCATTTAGAATCATCTTATCATTAAATACTTTTTTAGCTTCATTGATAGCTTTGTAATACAATTTTTTATATTGGATGTACTTGGTCTTATCAAGTTGGTTTGCACCTAATTTCCATTTGTCATATAGAGCAAGCAACTGGGTACGCATCAACTGGAGTTGAGGGGTAAACCAATTCCCTGATAGACGGTGACCGCCTTTACACCCTTTTTTTACTCTAATTGATGGGCAGTAATAATTAAAATTAGTTAACAATATATTTACAAACATAGGAAAAACACTATTTACATCCTGAAGATTGCACAAAGGTGACCAATCAACACTTTTCAAACATTCTTTAAGGTTACACAATCTGTCTAAGAATATAAGACGTTTTTTATATGTTTCTTCTTTTCTAATATCATCATCAAACATAACATTTAGAGAGAAATCAACAAAAACACCAGCATGATCAGAGATTATATCCTGTTTTAGCAGGGAGCTAGTATATAAATCTTTGTTTATGTTAGTGTACAAATTATCCAAACAGGATGAGTCTCTTGTTGGTAGGCTGTTAGCGTAATACAAATTTACTGACCTAAGAATATTAAGGAAGTACTGCACATTTGGCTTATTTAGTTCTAAAATGTTAACATTTAAGTCACCAGCCAGAGCAAAGAACTTATGTGGCTTGGTCATTAAATATAGTAATAAATTTTCTAACTTGTTTACAAAAACATAAAAATCAGAGTTGGGAGTTCTATACATACATAAAATAATAAAATCATATTCTATTAATTTAATTACAGAGGGTTCACAAACAAAGTCGAAACAGAAATCTGAAACATCAATAACTTCATATTTTAAAGATTTTTTTAACAAAATTGAAGAACCTCCATGAATGAGAGGAGGTTTACGACAGTACGACGAAGCTGGAATGAAACCATCAGGGACATACAATGGAATTTCCTCTTTTTCAAGCCAGTGTTCATTTAAACATAAAATATCAGTGGCACGATGCTCCAAAATTGATTCTAAGTGGCCAACTTTATTCTTAAGTGATCTAATGTTTAATGTCAATACCTTTAAGTTGGGTAAAATTTTAATCTTTGTAGCCTGTTTATTCTTAATATTATTACTTATGCCACTTGTATTTAAAGTATCAAATTGATTACCTATATCAGCGGTTCCCAACCTTTTTTCACTGCCGTACCCCTTGAGATAAATTTATTTCAAATTGTACTCCCAAGAAAAAAAAGTTGCAAGAACATTAATCATGGAAAGTAAATATTTACGCAAGAGTTTTTTTATCTTTTATTTGACAATAAAGTTATTGTTCCAAAATTAGGCCTATATATGTTTCTAGTAAACTTAGTAAATTCTAAATACCAACTGTAAAAAAAATTATAACAAAGTAAATACAATGTTTCTTATCACGAAAACATACTAGAATTAGCAAATAAGTTTATTGAAAAAAATTAAATCAAAATTATTCTTAAAACAAGTCAAAACTGTTTTAGTGTGACCCTTGGGCCTGTTTTGTTGCACATAATATTTTGAAATCAATATCAAAGGTTGATAAATACACTCTTAAATCAGGACTTGCATTTAGCTTATTCCTATACTTGTTCTTAATAAAAGCACAGGAAGAGAACGATCTCTCAACTAGTTCTGTGTTTGTAAAAGGAAGTAAAACCAGAAGGGCTTTTGTGGTTAAGGGTCCATATTCATCCCTTATGGTCACCTAGAATTGTCCAAGGGGTTTCTTTTTGAACTCGGACTTCAAGGAAGAGTCACTTGAAAGTTCTAGGAGCTTTTCCATCTCATGAATGGTCAATGTAGCAGTCTTGACGTTTTCTTCATTGAAAGGATCTGCAATCCAGTTCTCTCCGTCACCTCGTTTAGGAAAATACTTTCTAAAAGAGTCCTTCAGGTTTGTCAAATGTGTCACTATTTGATGTTTCATTTTGTCAGCTATGGGCAGATTATTGTCACTCAAGAAATCATGAAGCGTGCCAAAAACTTCAGCTTGATTGTTTTGAATACAGGTTTTCCAAAAATCAATTTTCTTCAGCATGGATTCAATTTTGTCAGCAACTTTGAATACTGTAATTGAGCTGTTCTGTAACTCTAAATTTAGTTTATTGATCTGTGAAAAAATTTCAGCTAAATAAGCAAGCTTTTGAAGCCAGTCACTATCATGAAACTTGGAGGCTAAATAAAAAGGATGCTCTTCAAAAAATACTTGCAGTTCATGTCTGAGCTCAAAAAGTCTTGTAAGAACCTTCCCGCGAGATAGCCACCTTACTTCAGTGTGCAAAAGCAACGTGGAGTGAATGCCACCCATATCTTCACAAAGCACTTTGAACAGTCTGGAGTTTGTTGCATTGGCTTTAACAAAGTTGACTACTTTAACTGCTTCATTGAGAACATCATTCAAAGAAGACGGCAACTTTTTGGCTGTAATACTCTGTCTGTGGATGCAACAATGGCTCCATGCTACGTGGGGGGCCACTTCTTTTACCCGCCCCCGAAGACCAATATATATGCCAGACATTGATTTTCCCCCGTCAGTGCATACCCCGCACAATTTACCCCAGTCTATTTCTTTTTCACAGAAGTAGCTATAAATCACATTGAACACATCTTCCCCTGTAGTACGCTCAGTTACTGCATGGCACAGCAACAGATTTTCTTCAAACTCCTTGTTGGGATTTACATACCTTGCAGTAACAAGTAAGATTGCTAGGGCAGCAATGTCCGTACTTTCATCAACTTGGTTGGAAAAAAATCACTGTCTTTTAATCGCTGAACCACTTTGTCTTCAATGTACTCAGAAATGTCGTGAATTCGCCGTGAAACTGTGTTGTTTGACAGCGGGATGGAGTTCACGAACAAAGTCCTGACCAAACATACACTGAACATCATCTTTTATACAGGGGGCTATCAAATCCTCACCTATTGTGTGGTTTTTACCACTTTTCGCAATATGGTAGCTAATTTTGTAAGAGGCTTCCACAGCATTTTCGTTATCTCTATTAACTGATGCGAAATAAGAAGAAACCACTCCATCTTTCCCATAATTTTTTGAAAGTCGTTCAAAATAGGTAATTTCTTTATTTTTGTGCTGGGCGTGTTTGGATTCAAGGTGGCGCAAAAGTAAGGAAGGTTTCATGCTTCCATTGCTTAAAATTTCTCCACAAACAACACATAGTGGGTTTGGACTTTCCTCCTCTCCAGTAAACGAAAATCCATATTTCAAGTACTCATTTGAATATTTTCGTTTCTTTGAGGAAGATCCAGTACTAGTACTAGATTTATGAGGTTTAGTATCACTGGTACTCACACAAGAAGAATTTTCTGCTGCTGAGTCCCGGGACGTACTAGGCTTGCTAAGCACCTGACTTGCCGTATCAGTCTGATTTGTTTTAACTGATCAAGTTTTTAACCACTTTTCCATCTTCTTGATTACAGTTAAATGGTTTACAAATCAGTCAAAAACTAACACGCACAATAAGCAAGTAAAAAGTAAACTGAACATAAAATCACGTAATGAAGAGCGACAGACGACAGTCAACTACTATGCAAGTGAACTATGCGAGCACTGACTGACGGTACGGTAGCAGGGCATTGCGTGGCTAAGTGAGTGGGGGAGGGGGAGCGGCAGAGGGCTAACTGACCTTGACGAGCGAGCGTGAGTCAGACCATCGGACGATTCGGCGCGCCAGTAGTGTACTGTACTTTTCAACCACCACGTAGGTAACGTACGACAAACATATAAAGTCCGCCATTACCAAATATTTTCGGCGTACCCCCAACCAGGTCGTTGCGTACCCCCAAGGGGTACGCGTACCCCAGGTTGGGAACCGCTGACCTATATTATACAGATTATCTAAAGAACTAGAGTTAGGTCTACTATTAAATAATATTCTTTTGGTAAAGTTTTTAGACTGGAATCTATGGTTCCTAAGTTTTTTCCTGAATAGTTGAAAGTCTCCCTCACCTCACTGGATACACCCGTACCGCCGGTCTGCTGAGCTGCCGGACTGTAGGTATCTGTAGTTGGTAGTGGCGGAAAATCTTCCAGTGAGGCCAGGGGGTTGCCAACGTGAACCATGATGTCAGCCAGTGGGTCCGAAGCAGATGCAGTCAGGGTCCGTGTCTCACTTTCGTTGAAAGAATTGTTATCTCCCATTATCACACTGTCTCTACTGCTGACCTGTAATGCACATTCCGGGACCTGTGAAGCGCCAGTGACCGATGCATTGTCATGAGTCCGTGCACTGTCAGGTAGCACCAAGACATGAGTCGGACAAGAACTATTCAATTTGACACAATCAGCTTGAGAACGTAATTTGTTAAATGAACCATCCAGCTGAATTGTTCTACAGATCACCTCAGCGAGCCACCGCTTACCCCAGCGATTCAGGTGCATCCCATGACGGGTATACAAATGTCTCTCAGCAAGGCTCACCTCAACAAGTGACACATTCGGATATGACTTACTCAGTTCTTTTAGGGCCTTATTTGTATTTTTTACTTCTCTGTTCACACAAGACCAATCTGCAAGATCATGTCTGACTGGTATATCAACAATGACAACTTTATTGTTGTGTATCTGAGTAAGAGTTTCTTTAATGCCAGTGAAACATTTTTCAGCTTCATTTGCAGCTACGTCATTTGTTCCGCACAGTACAACTAAAACATCATCTTCATTTTCAATTTCACAAGCTATATTTTCTCTGTTAAGTACGTGCTCAGATCTACCTCCAGGTCTGACAAAACCGACACTTTCATACGTCTTTTGGCACTTATTGATGTGCCACACTAGGTTTTTGCCATGACTATCAGAACACAATAGTATTTTTTTTTACTTTATTACAGGACATTTGCTTTACAAATTTATTATTTTCTTGAATAGGTTTGACTTTAGTTTTCTTTGAATTTTTATTTACGTTAGTGTGTGTTTCCATTGGTATGCTACTTTCTGTAAGATCTACATTTTCTTCAAAATTTTGCAAGGGTTGAAAGACATTTTTTGTTTGAATTTCAAACTGACTCGGTAGGCTTTTTGTAAATTACTAATTAATTTTCTCGCTTGTGCAATATCCTCACTGAGGACTTAAATAATTGATTTTTGATTCTCTATTTCGTCAGTCAGGAGTGTATTAATTTCCTCATTTAAAACAGCATCACCTTTGCAGCTGGAGCTAGCTATGCTTGAATTGTTATCTGATCTAGCATTCTCCTCCGCCGCCTCACAGTCAGCACAGAGCCAGCATTCTTTTGTGTCATAAAGAGTATTAAACTGTGAAATACTGAAGTCTACACACTTAAGGTGATACCATTGTTTACATTGACCCTTGCAAAAAACACTATTACTAGTCCTTGTTATATTTTTGTTGCAAGACCCACAAGAATATTTCTTAGGTGTTTTCTTATTCTTGGTTTTTACCATTTTTAAAATTAATTAAATGACTATATACCAAATTATAATTAAATAATTTGTTTTGAATAAATATTTTGCCTCTTTTTACTGCAAATTATTTCTTTAAAATTTCATACAGCAAAAGATTATGAATGAATAAGTTTTGAAACAATGCCCATCAGTTCTCCAAACACCAATAATATTATAATTATACTTATTTATTAAAATGTTTGTTAAAATATTTGTATAATTACCAATAAAACAAAATTAAATATTATAATATATATATATTTTTTTTTTACAGATGAACAGACAGATTTGTACTTTTCAATGAATTATTGCAATAACTATGAGTAGTGTATGGGCTTTGTCACAAGCTACCAGATAACAGACTAGACAGATTGTCTGTTGTGGACAGTTAAACTGGTCAAACTTCAGTGTCTTAGTTGGTTTAGTCTTGATTAAATAAAACCAGTTCTATGCAAACTTTATCAGGTCGTTAAGATGACGTAGACAGTCATTGTGACAACGTAGCCCAAAGCATTTATTAACTTGTGCAGCTTTCTCTTACAAATTAAACAAAATTTAGTTGAATATTTTTAAAACAACTGAAAAAGTGTTATGTTTTACAATGTGTTAAATCTTGATGAAATCCTCAATGATACATTTGTTTGAACAGTGTTTTTATTAATATTATTAGAACAACCAGCTACGCATATCTTCATGTAAGTAATAATAATAAAACTGAAAAACTACAGAATTCCTTAGTACATTTAACAAACTATTATCAGCTAATACCCTTGGTACTTTCCTATGTTCACCAAAACCACTTTAAACTTTGATAAAACTATTTAAAAAAAATAAAACTTGGATAAAACTTCTAACTGTTAAAAGGGCACATCCTTTATCCAACTACACTCATTTGATTTGAATAAACTACACTTCATTTGATTGAATAAAAAACGAGACGTTTGATAAGGCTTCAGTTCATTAAATATTATTTTCCGAATCTCTAAATTCGTCGTATTTTGTTTAGAAAAGGTCCTCCAACATGTTTCTCCCTCACTTGGGTTGATTCGTGATTGTTTTACAGTTTACATCGACGTCAATGTGAACAGGGAACCGTTCAGTGAGTTTACGAATCAAAATTATCGTACTTTACCACCTTTTACACTCCAACTGTTTTATTGTCTAACCTAGTCAGGAAACCGTTCAACAAATTGACAGGAAAAAATATCGTATGCGCAAATATTGCACACAGTTTTGGCGATCTAAGGTGTTTACGGAATAATAATTAATAGACGTTCGCCACGGATATATATATTTTTTTTTATTTAACGGAAAACAAATCAATAATGTTGTGTCACACGCTGCTAGTACGCCATTAACATATTTTATACAATATGATACGGTATTTTCTCAAGTCAAATCATTGGACGATTCCCTGCTGAGATTAAAAAACAAAATAGACCTTAATCGACTCGCAAGAAATATACGATAATTTCAGTTCCGAAAAGGTTCTTTGCACGTACATACACTACAACCGAGATGAACTTTCGCCTAGAAAAGATGGGAAGTTTGAATCCTTTGATCTAAAGTGAACCGTTCTCGGTACCCTTTTGATTGAGCGTTATTATTGATATGAACGAAAATAAACATAATTTCCACGACTTACAGACCATTAGATTTGAATCGGTAACAGGTCTTTTTGAGCATCTTGAACCGGATCTCGTCCCCTTTCTTGGGTCATACAGACACTATTCCGCACTTCTGTTTTATTCACACTATTTTAGGTTAGGTTACAAGTGACTGGTAGATTCGGAAAACCAACATGTGTGATCGCTTCCCTCCCAGCTCTGTTGTTCACTTTGTATTGAACTAGTTCAAATCATAATGAACAAACTCGTTCACTACGTTGACTAGTTCATTTGACTGTCGTCGTGTTCTACCTATTCTTAGGCGTATTGTTTAGTTCATAATTACGCGTACCAAACTGTTAACATTTGATTAAGAGTAAAATAAAACACAAGGAAGCGCACATTTTTTATTCATAACTTATAAAACTCTTTACTCTTAAAACTAAATTAAGATGTAAATCAGATATTTCATAAAATACAACTACTCGATCGAACTTCGAGTAGTTTCGGAAGCTTCGAGCCGAGTTCGAGTAGTAAGATACTCGATCAACTACTTGAAGTTTCGAGTACTCGCACACCCCTACTTTATACAAAGAAGAAGTATCATTGATGTATTATATTTTGATATGAATACTATAATTTTATACATCAACAGGATAGGTATTGCAAAGCTGAAATTACACAGCATTTGCTTTTATATGTCATTTTATACTGTATTCCTTTAAATCAGTATAATTAAATTAATCCTGACAGTCAACCACAGACTGTTTTTTTTTTTTCATACCTGTCAACTCTCACATAAAATGCTTGAGTCTCACGCATTCAAAGATCATCTCATGCTCTCATGCAAGAATCCTGCAAACTCAGGCAATTTGTAAGATTCAAGAGAAGCTTCAATTCAATAATATCACTTTTGTTGCTATTTGTTATCGGTAAATGAAGAGAGTGATGCTACTGGTAATTAAACAGCACTAACACATACAGTACAATAATTAAGTTAGTAACAATGTTTAAGTGTATACTTAACAATTAATTAGTTTAGTTTGTCTTACAAATAACACGTTCTTAAAACTAGGGTATATATATATATATCATATAGTTTTTTGTCAGCTTACTTACTCTTACTCCTGTGGCCAGTCAAATTCAAGGTGATTTTTGGCCTTGCCAACAAGTTGCCTCCACAGTTCTCTATCCTCTGCCATCTCGATGTCTCCACCAAGACTTCTCACATCCTGTTCCACTTGGTCATCCCATCTTATTCTTGGTCGTCCTAGAGGTCGCCTTCCTCCTGGTTTCCCCATCCATACCCTTCTTATCATTTTTTCTTCTTCCTTTCTCCTCACATGACCAAGCCATCTTATTCTTCTGCTTTTAACCCTCCAGGTGCTGACATCGCGTAGCGCGATGTCAGCGCTCGCCGTTGTAGTGCTAACATCGCGTAGCGCGATGTTAGGTACGCGATCTATTTAAAACGCACTAGCGGCTTTAAACGGCTGAATATTACAAAGTATGTTATATAGTATTGAAGTAGAAGAAACGCGGAACATATTATACTCCTATGGAATACGTCTGCATCAAAACAGCCGATATACAACAATTGTTTAGAAGCGTATGTTTTGTTTTCAACACACACAAATCAGATGCTCAGTGTATTGCCGCTTGGTGTTTGTTTACATTGTAAGTTTGTTATTGTAATCTATTATTATTGTTTTATTTTGTGTTTTATTGTATTTTATCTTAAAAAATGAGTGAATTAAGTAGGTCTAGTGCAATAATAAATGTGTTAGACGAACTAAATGAACAATCAGACATTGAGAGTGAAGTTGACTCTGAGTAAATCATCTTGTCATTGCTCCAGAATGTAAATTTGTGTACATAAGATATATTTTTTAATTAATTATTTTAGTTTGTTATTGATTGTCATTGTTATATTTTGTGAGCTGAAAACATTTTGAGTTGTAAAAGTGAAATAACACTACATGTTACAATGAAATGTGTAACTTGTCATGTATTAGTGATTTTTTACATAGGACAATTTTGCATTTTTTACTCTAACTGAATGTGTCTAAGAAGATAACCTATAACATGTATATATTTTTGTGTTTATTATTAAGTTTTCTACAATATGTCTATCTTGGATTTTCATTTTATGTCTTTTGTGAACTGATACATGAACTCAAATTAAAAAAATTGAAAAAAAATTTTCTTCTTTGTAAAGAATAACATCCAGCAATAGTTTACCATGAAAAGATAAGTCCTGTATAAGTATATTTTCTTATTCTATGGTTTATTCTGAAAATAATGATATGTAATATGTACTGTTCAGTACTTATAACTTATATTTTTAAGGTTTTATAATAGCATTTAATGTGTTAACACTTTAGCATTAAGAAATAGTTTTTAAGCCAAGAGCGCATTTTAAGTTGTATTATTTTTTAATTTGAAATATCTCAACAGAGAGAGAGAGGGGGGGATAACGCTTTCTAAAAGCGACATAAGTCAGGCGATATGACGTAGTCAGTCGTCTTGAAATCTGATTGGTTGGAATGCACTGTTCTAAAAACGTTTTACACCACGCGGGGTTTACTTACGCCACGCCACTCTGTCTTGTAACGTCCCTGGCTCACAACGCACTTCTCTCATATACACTTTTGGAGGCCCTCTGCCTCGTGCTCTCTCTATATTGTTTCTCTAAATCTCTGTTAACCACTCTTAAACGTCTTTTAATATTTTTGTGTGTGGTATTTTGTACATTTAATTTCTTGTGTGAACTCCCGCCATTGTCTGTGCTTCAAGATCTTCTTTTGTGCGCGCTTCTGTGGCAGATGAACTTTGCGAAAAGCGTTCTACCGTGATTCGTGTCAAGAAGGTGAAATTAAGTGAGAACTGTCGCTCGTTGGCGTTTCTCTACTTTGTACCAGGACATTGATGGACCTCGCTACCACCTCACCAACGGTTGTCTCCGGACCTTCCCTCACCTAATTGGAATATTGGACAAGGTACTGTTTCATAATTTTTTATGTGTGTGATATTATTTATTTTGTAAACATCAGAAAATTGCTCGACATTTTGTCCCATAGACATTAACTTTTTGGGCGTTTTTAATATAAAATTCCCTGGTCCTTCGAAATAATTTAGATATAAATATTTAATTTTCTCATCTCTCATTTCCCGCTCATAGTTTTGGTCCTTCGAGCCGGATTTCTAGGATACAGTTCTTTGGAAATACAGAAACTCTAATTTGTGGATAATAGAAAGCACGATTCACTTCAGTGTTCGCCATTTGCAATTTGCCTTTCTTTGTAGTTTGTGAAGGCCACGCCCCTAGCCCAATACCAGGCGTACTGCTTACGAAGAATCACGAACATTTCCGAAGCGTGCCGATTCGAGGTAGCAGTATTGATTTTTCCAACCCCTCACTCTCTCTCAGGCTGTCTGCAGCACATCCGCTCTATAGCGCATGCGCTGATAGTTGTCAACTCTTTGTTTGTTTACTTTATTGACAGTACGCTACTCACATATCATGTGGTAGTTACAGGCATTAGTTAATGCTTCTCATTATAAGGATTATAGCAATGGCTAGTTAATTCATTTGTGTATAAACTTAGAAATATAAATTGAATTAAATTGAATAAGCTTATATATATTTAATCTTAAATTAAATTATTAGCTTTTATTCTATTTTTCTAATTAGCATTTGAAGGCTAATTAAATACAAAAGGTGTTTTATACGGCTTTTTATTGTACAATATATTGCTTTTTCATTCCGTTTTTGTGAGGTCAACTATTGTTTTACTGTGTATAGTCAATTAGCCTAGTTTAAGTCTCTTTTGGTAAATCAGTTAAGCTTTATTAAACACACATTTCTCTGCTAGGGTAAATAAATTTTGTTTAGCTAATTACCTAATTCATATTTATTGTATTTGTGCTGAACTAATAATTAATTAACTAACTATACAAAACTAGTTATGTACACTTATAGTTTTGTACACTCTCTGAAATAAGCAAGAATTAGCTATTTATCATGTCTCTCTCTAATGTGTTATTACCATAAGCTTATTGGAAGCTAATTAACTAAAAATAATTAGTTCTCTGATTTCTCATTGAAAATAAAATTTATACTTTTTCCTTGCTCTCTGGTGTTCACACACATTGCTACTAATAAATCTAGCTATCAATGCAAAGTTCTCAGTGGAACCAATCAAGACTGCAATTGTTATAACATTGCAGATTAAGCTTACCTCACACTTTGAATCTCTTATTTATTTGTTTGTTTATTGTTCTTATTGCAAAATAATTTGTGATGTCTCTGCCGATATTTTTAATACTGTAGTAAGTAAGTCAAAATAGATATAAATAAAATATGGAAAAATGTATTTAGCGACTTAGTGCTCTGACTCACAATTGTGTATTGTATTTCATATCTACATTTAATTTTGGTTTTAACTAACTTACTGTATCTGAAAAAATCAAAATGGCTCCTAAAGTTTCTGATTTCAAAGGGTGGCTCTCTATACTCGTCTCACAGAGATAACTAAAGCGCGGCTTCGCTAAAATAAAAACTACCAAGTTGAACGAAGTCGCCACGCAAAAGAGAGATTCTTACGCGCTGCTCAACTTGAAGGCTTATACAACCTTTCTCTAATGAAGTCAAGAAAAGAGAAAGCTGATTTTGGAGGTCTAAACTGCAACGAGCCTTAAAATCTAACGGATGATGAGGCCAATTGGAAGTCGAAAGTCTTGGCGGAAGATCAGGAAACTATATTTAAACGATAGTCTACGTCATATTTCTTGGTATAATCGCAACGCTCTACTTCACAGATCGAAGGACCCAAAACCCACATCGGCTTTGAGGACGTCAGTAGGACTCCTAGGTCTCTAGTGTCTCTCAGTCCGTCTGCCAAAATTTAGAATTACAAAAATTCTCCTGGCGATCTTCTGACTTGGATTTCCTTTAACAATTTATTTGATACAACCATTCTCCGTACATGCCATGTTTAGTGCACGTAGAAGTTTCTCTGTTACTTTTGAGCGGTTTCTGAGCTGGCGAACTTTTATACACCTAATTAAAGGACATCAATCTAACTATGCTAATTACTTTATAGCATACGACCTCTTAACGGGATCGCTGACCATAATTCCCGGGAGGTTACAACTCTCCATTTGAACCAGTTACTGGACCTGCCTCAATATTAGTTCGTCCCTCAATCAAGGATATCGACTATTTGTCTCAATCAATATACAGAAACACTCTCAGGGCACTTGAAAGCTTTAAATTTGTGACGTAAGGTGAACACAATCCGCTCCTCTCCGCCCTCATTCCTACGACTATGGATTCCGACTACGCAAAATGGCAGGTAGCTTCACTCCCTCGGTCTCAACCTCTTCGAATGTCGCGTCTGCCTCACTCGTTACCGGAAGTCAAAGAAAATAGTAAAATTTTTTGAACACTGTATGCAAGCATCTGATGATGCCAATATTATAACGTTCCGCAGGTAAAGGCTTCTACCTATGGTTTCACTCCTCACGCCCGCAACAAAGGTGACTGCGCCTAAAAGGGGAACTTACGCTCTAGTGATGTTTCATGGTCACATACTCACTCTAAATTAAAAATCCGCTCAAACCAAGACTATGCCTCTCTCCATGTTTCATCTGTAATTCAGAGTGGACTTAAAGCTTATTCAGATGTATGGTTTTTCGTGACAAAACTCCTCAAGAAACCATCAAGATCGTCAAGGGGACTTAATCGCTGATCTTCATGCTTAGGCGCTCATGAACTCAAGGAATGCCAATCTAAGGCACGTGTCTCACGTGTAACAAAAACACCCATTCTCATTGTTACCACTTTCAAGCTGTCTCGGGCAATGGCTGCTAATCAGCCCGTACGTAGTAATCACAGCTCATGCGTCTCACAGCTACACGTCATCACTCCTAGTGAGAAACCATAACGATTCTCAGGTGACTCTCGTTTCTCATGATGAACCCCTCTATGCCAGATTTTTACACCGTGCGTTGGGCACCTTACTGGTACAACTAATAACTACTGATGGTAGATCCCATGTATTCAGGGCTTTAGTGATTCAGGAGTTATGGACGGATTTTAATTTCCGAACGTGCCGCTCGAACTCTTGGAGTGCGCCGTATAAGTCTCAAACTCACATCTCTGGCCTCAGCTACAAGCCGGCAAAACAAAAGGTCAAAACTCATCTTCACAATCAGCACTCTATTTCGGTGTCTTCATCATTGCTCCTTGACCAGCCAATGTATAATATTGGATTAAATTGTACCGTGGATTTACCCAGAGTACCTCTTAAAAAAAAAAAAAAAAAGAAGAAAAACCCCAGAAGTCTTACAATAAGAATCAGTGTTACATCATCTAGCTGATCCCACATTCCATTTACCTGGACGAATGACGTTATCTTAGAGAGGAAGTTTATTTCCAAAAATACTCAACTAATTGGAGCAATATCTCACTGGAGGACAAGCATATTGCAACATGTAATTGGCACGCATTTCGGGGTTTGTCGTAACTGGGTACTGCTCCCAGCGTCTGCCTTTCGCATCCACTCTCACCTCTACGTGCCTCATTGTCTCTCTACACTCAGCAAAGTGACGCAGATCTACAATCATCACTTCGCAGCGGTTCTGCGCTTCAGAGGAATTCCTGTGTATTCGAAGAAGACCGAAGAAGAAGAACTAATGTGTTGCTCACTTCGCCACTTCTCACTCCTCGAGATGAAAACCGGTCGCGTACACCGTTCGACTTTCTCGTTTAAGGAGAATCATTCTGCCCTAGGATTGTACTCAACTATTGCTGTGAGTCGTTTTCATTCTCTCGAGCGGAAATTAAACGCTCAACATACACTATTTCTCAACTCTTTCACTGATTTTATCAGTGAATATCAATTCTCTCGGACCAACATGGCAAAGTTCAAAATCCTGAGTTTAACTAAGTCACACTATTTCCTCCCCACCCATGGGGTGCTAAAGGAAATTAGTTCAACCAACAAAATCCGTACTGTCTTTGATGCGGATTTGCAAGACCTAGTACCCTGGTGTTTCTCCTCATCGATGTCTTAATGACCGGGCGCAAACTCCAAACAAAATTTGTGCTCATACTACTTCACTTCAGGCGTCACAATATTTGTTTTTTGCCTGGTCATCACCGTCAGAATGTATCGGCAAATCCGAGTACATCCAGTTCCATTGTCCGGAAATTTCAGAATACTTATTCTTATGGCGTGACCATCCATGGGGGGGGACATCCTCTCTCAACTTCATCAGTTGAAACACTGTTACTTTACGCATGAATACTCTCCCTACTTGGCGATCAAGACTCTCTGCTACCAGCATGCAGACCGAGACGGTGGGACTTCTCTTCGCTTGCATGCGTGCTGAGGACTCAGACCTACGTGGACGACATCCATCTACGGTGCTGGACACAGAGGAAAGCGGCATTAGTACTGCAGGAGCAGCTCATCCGTCTACTGCGTCAAGGAGGTTTTCGAAACTCCGGAAGTGTGTCTCTAACTTACTCGCCTACTCCAAGCTATTACGGAAAGGACATCGGAGTCTCCAGTGTTTCTGCAGAATCTCTATCTCCAGCAGTTCTCTATCATTGGTTTACATGGTCGCCCCTACCACGGATTGTTTCCATACTCTTTAACATACCGCCTGTACGGAAGCGCCCTACTAAACGCCTCTGTCTTGAGCCTAATAGCCAAGATATATCGGATCCCTGTGGATTTCTCTCTCCTTGCTAATGCAAGCAAAATGCTTTTTGCAACTCCTCCTGGACTACAGGGATAGTCTTGGGATGAACCATTGCCATCCGAACTTGCGAAACAATGGCACTCATTCATCATCTGACTGCGTCAGACATGTGCATGTCTCATATTCCTCGAGCAAGTTTCCACTTCTACTCTCTTGCGTCATAGAACTCATGGATGCTTGATGCGTCAGAAAGTGGATATAGTGCGGTGTTGTATTTCCGATGCCAGGCGTTGACAGGTGTCGTCGTCATTCGCCTAATAAATGGCGAAAACTCGCGTCGCTCCTCTAAAACGAGGAACATCCGCGTCTCGACTGCTTTGCGGAGCGCATCTGCTCGCTAAGATAACAATCATTGTCTGTCAATATTTAAGGAGACCAATCACCCCTAAAACACCTTTTTATGGTGGTCTCAACAGTAGTACCTCACTTGGCTACGAAGATACTCAGGCCTTATTGGCTTAAGAGTTGTTTCAAACGAGTTTCCCAAGATCCATAGAACTCGTATCACCCGATCATGGCGACATATAGGCAGGAACTGACAACCAGCAGACTGCGCATCACGGGGCATTTCTGCCTCCCAGCTTATGGTGAAAACCACACTCTCTGGTGGACGGGACCACCGTGGCTCAGCCTCCCTCAACAGGACTGGCCCTCTAAGCAGTTCATCATGTGAAACCTCTCATAGTCGATGGTCAGCTGAAGATGGACCTCCACTAGTCGTCCTAACTGCCGTTCCGCAGAAGGACTGGGACCCCTTCTGACGTATTTCTCGTCGTGGGACAAACTTGAGCGTAATTTTTGCTCTGTTCTGCGCTTCGTACACAACTGCCGTAGCACTAATCGTCTCTCAGGGACATCTCTCCCCATCGAGATCTCCACAGACTTAAACTCAAAGATCTTGGCCTTCGTTCCAGCAATTCTGCAATTTGCAGATACATCTCGTCACTTCGCTGTCCCTTGGGGGGCGTCCAGCTGCACAACAAGACTTCAGCGCCTGAAACCGTTTCTGGATTATCGCAAGGCATTCTACGTGCTTGCGTGGCGCGTCTCAACCGTTCTTCCCTGGCTACACGACGTTCCGTCATCCGCAAGTTCTTATACACCAAGAAACATCATGTTGTAAACCTCATTGTGGATATCATAACCACCACTCAATATCTCCATGCCTGAGGACCACGCTAATCCACATCTCTGTTATCCCAATTCGTGTGGATTCTCTGCGCGAGGAGCGTTATACGCTCACGCATTTTCCAATGTTACATAACAATTGTTTTAGAGATAACCAGGCCACGAAATCAAGCCCCACTAATGGGCGACCTCCCTCCGTCACGAGTGACCCTCCGCTGAACCATTCTTGTCCATGGATAATGACTTCTGTGGACCATTCAACGCAAAATGGTGTTATATCTCCGTGGCATTCGACACCATAAAGGTGTATATTTTAGTGTACTACGTGTGTATTGGTCACAAAAGGCTGTGCATCTTGAAGTAGGTGGACAGGACTTGACTTCTCCGACGGCTTTATTGCAGCACTCACGCGCTTTGTATCCTCGACGATGTTTCTGTGTGTTCAATTGTTTTCCGATTGTGGTACGAACTATGTCGGTGCTGATAACGCCCTTCAAAATACTCTTAAAAGGAAACATTGTTCTCAACTGATTCGCAGAAAAAAGTTTGCTTCACTCTCACTACTCCTCGAGGTATCGACTTCATGTTCAACCCTCATGCTTGCTCCCCACCAAGGTGGATTATGAGGGGAGAACGCTGTAAAAAGCACCCAAACACACTTGCGCCGTGTCAATGGAGACCAAACATCCTGACACTGCTCATGAATTCTATGACACCCGTCACTCTGATAGAGGCCATGCTAAACTCGTCGGTCCACTCATCCAACTCTCCAGGATCCTGATGACTTCTCTGCCCTCACTCCGGGGACACTTTTGATTGGTTGCCCTCCCTAGCGTCGGTGCCCGGAAACCCGACATCTCCTCGACGCTCCGGACAAACGCCCTACATAGACATTGGCAGTTGGTCCAATGCTCTACACCACGCATCCTGGAACCGTATGGCAGATGGAATACTTGCATACGCTCCAGCAACGTTATAGTGGACCAACCAGTGAGAATATCAAAGTGGTGATACTCGTGCTAATTGCACCAGAACTCTCCCCCACTTCGTGCCTCTGGCTCTTGTGTTCTACCGCCGTACACAGGGGACTGATAGTGTTGTGGCGTGGTGGACTTACGCATACCAAATGTGAACCTTACTAGACTGTGGTAAAGGTGTTTCCTCTGCCCACAGACTAAAATATATATCTTTTCTAGTTCCGTGCCCCCAATCTCTAAGTAACTGTGTGGGTGGTGATTTTTCTATTGCTTGTGACTTTGTTGTTGAAGCCTAACAAATGCTTCAAGGGGGCCGGTAATGTTCAGTACTTATCAACTTATATTTTTAAGGTTTTATATAATAGCATTTAATGGTGTTAACATCTTTAGCATTAAGAAATAGTTTTTAAGCAAGAGCCGCATTTTAAAGTTGTATATTTTTTAATATGATCAATATCTCAACAGAGAGAGAGAGGGCGGGGATAAACGTTTCTAAAAGCGACCTAAAGTCAGGCCGATATCGACCGTAAGTCTGTCGTCTTGAAATCTGATTGGTTGGATTGACACTGTTCTAAACGTTTTACACCAGCTAGGGGTGTACTTCGCCAAGCCACTCTGTCTTGTAACGTCCCATGGCTCACAATCCGCACTTCTCTCATTTACACTTTTGGAGGCCCTCTGCCTGTGCTCTCTGCGTTATTGTTTCTCTATATCTCTGTTAACCACCTCTTAATTAACCGTTTCTTTTAATATTTTTTGTGTGTTTGGTTTTATGGTATTTTTGTACATTTAATTTCTTGTGTGAACTCCGCCATTGTTGTGCTTCAAGTTCTTCTTTTGTCGCGCTTCAGTGGCAGATGAACTTTGCGGAAAGCGTTCTAAACCGTGATTTCGTGTCAAGAAGGTGAAATTAAGTGAGAACTGTCGCTCGATGCGTTTCTCTACTTTGTACCAGACATTGATGGACCTCGCACCACCCACCAACGGTTGTCTCCGACCTTCCCTCACCTAATTGGAATATTGGACAAGGTACTGTTTCATAATTTTTTATGTGTGTGATATTATTTATTTTGTAAACATCAGAAAATTGCTCGACATTTTGTCCCATAGACATTAACTTTTTGGGCGTTTTTAATATAAAATTCCCTGGTCCTTCGAAATAATTTAGATATAAATATTTAATTTTCTCATCTCTCATTTCCCGCTCATGTACCATTTTCATTAGGTTTACAGTATTTAAAAAAATATTTTATATACAGTTGCAAACATGATGAAAAACGCCTAGCACTTAAGAAAGTTCAACCCAGCACCTGGAGGGTTAACCACCGCCACAATATCAGGTCTCTTGTACAGTTCTCTAAGCTCCCTGTTCTTTTTCATTCTCCACACTCCTGATTCATAGGTAGGTCCATATATTCTTCTTAAAATGTTGTTTTCAAATGTAATCAATCTTTTTTTGTTATACATTGTTAGGGTCCATACCTCAGATCCATACAATAAAACAGGTTGTACAATAGCTATATACATTCTTATTTTTGTGGGTCTTGACAGTAGTTTACTTTTGAATAGCTTTAGGAGACTCCAGTAGCATCTATTAGCTGCATTAATTCTAACTTTGACAGTATTTTATATGTACAATTAAGTAGTGATATTCCTCTAAAAGTTTTTGTCAGTTACCATGTAATAATTTTTTTTAAAGCTGTGATGTGTATTTGGATTAAGATCCAAAAGTCATGCAATATATAATATAAAATAAAAGTTATCTCCTTTCATAAAGCTAAATCCAATCCATTGAGCCATTTACGACCTGCCTCACTTTTTTGTTTATGCTGGCCAATCCCTCATAAAAGAACACAGGAACACTCTGTAATTGTTTGATCCATTGTTTGAGCATACTCCCTGCAATCACATGACTGATCTAGTGTCAATTCCCATTTATACTTCCAGTAGTTTACATCTACCCATTCAACCGAACCGATTCAAAATATTCGAAAAGTATTCTCGTGATTTATAAAGAAGGCACGTCCAAATAAGCTGTTCCAGATAGTCGTTACCCCCCCTCCCAGACATGTGCAGTGCTACTGACCCACCACCCTCCCAGATACGTACAGTATTACTGCCCACCAGCCCCCCCTCCCTGACACGTACAGTGCTACTGACCCACCCCACCTTCCAGACACGTAGAGTGTTACTGACCCACTCGCCCTCCCAGACACGTACAGTCTTTAACTTTCGTTTCCAGGAAACGAACATTGGAGTGGTCGGATGTTTCACATGACTCTTAGATTCTTGGTAAACAACCTGCAAACTGTACCCATACACGTACAGTGGTATTGACCCACTCGCTCACCCATACATGTACAGTGGTATTGACCCATCCCCTCACCCATACACATGCAGTAGTATTGACCCACCCATACACGTACAGTGGTATTGATAACAAAACGTGATAACTGATCACAAAGAATCAGTAATTGAACCGTTTCAAAACTTCGTTACATAACTTTTAAAGTTCACGACTAAACCTATTCTAAGATAGATGATTTTGGACAGATTTAATTAAATCGCGTTCAATATTTAAAAGCAACTACGCATGGAACGTAAACTATTGAAATTGAAAAGTTAAAATAATTTGAGATAGAATGTGCGGAACAGTTTGTTTGGCATCGTGACATAAAATAATGAAATAACGATTAATGTAGCTACTACCATTACACCACAGCGACTCAGCGAGTTCCAATATAAAATGTACTGCTAGCCGTGGATCCAATTTGTTAGCCATTTTTGTTTTCAGTTTTTGTTGACGTTTACACTAGAGATGGAATTACAGTTACTTTTTCGATAACCTGTTATATAATTCTATTATGTTCTGGTAACAGTGTTATATATAATCTGTTATTTTTGTAACCTGTTCCTCTCAACGCGTTGCCGTTTAGGTTCCAGACAGTTTTTATGTTTATGGCCTGACGTTACTTAATGGCTTGAAGCCTCGTTATTCGTTGCGGCTGGTCTAGCTAACGTTCTAAGTTACCAAAGCGTATGAAGCTGAAGTTTTGTTTTATGTTACGTTACTATAATGAGTTACGGGCGTTACGGCCTTTACTTGACGTTACTGAGTTTACTGCTGAAAGTTTTGCTCTTTTATCGATAATTAAACTGTAACATGCAAGAATCTTAAGTTTCATTCGTAGTTCAGTTACAGTTCCATTTACTTTTCATCGTGGTATACTTACTCTCCATTACCATTATGCATTGCGTTTATGGTTGTTATAACCATACCATGTTATCATGACTGGGAGTTACAAAAATAATCGAGTATTTTGTGTAACCTGTTAAATCTATAACATGTTACAGTGCTGTAACCATGTTGTTTATTCTGTTTTGTTCTGTTTAGCTGGGCTCAGTGCTGTGAACATTTAATTTATATTAATATTATACTTCAAAAATGGAAGAAGCACCTTATTATTCTCGACTAATTTTGACTGTTGTTTAATAACAATGAAAGAGATGCAAGTCAAAATGGTGCAACCAAATAAAACAGGACAGGAAAGTTGGTATACATAGTGATATCTATTTCTGGCGATATGACAAACAAGGAAAAGTGTTCGCACGCCTCGTCTTATCATTCCAGTTATCGCAAAACAATGCTTGCCTTGTTAGCTTTCATTTTTGTCAACGGTTTTCATTCTAATTGCGACAAAATGTACGTTTTGCTGTCTAAACGCTATGTTAAGCGAATAGGATTTGTCGTTGCCAACTTTCATACAATAAAACGTTGTAAACCTCCCCTTATATTTAACATTTATAATACTGACCGTGGTATTTGTTATTATTTAGAGAGGTTGTTAATTATTGAAAGGTTAACATTGTTATGCCTTTTCACTCTCTACCCTCAAAGCAATTGAAACCTTGCTGTTTGTAGGCAGGTCGCTAAACAACCGCGACCGTAGCACTACTGCCTCTAGTATGTTAATCAAATTTAGATAAAAGAAGAAGAAGGTTATGTCAGCCGATGGCGAACATTCAGTGCCAATCCTGGATGTATTTACGATCACATGTCATCATCGTGCTTTAAGCACTAATACAGTTGCATGTTTAGGCTTTTACACAATTCGTGTATCGACAAACTGTCTAACCGCGATCGAGCGAGTTCCCACAATTCGTGGTTGATAGCTGCAATTATAATCAGCATTTGCTCACTAATCAACTCAACCGGATACGCGTAATTAGTGAAGGGATATCACTAGCGCTATTCTTACAGGTTCATTATTTTTGAAAGGTTGGTGAGGGTCTTACCCTATGCCAAACTCCAATTAATTGAAATTCCAAAACCGGACTCCAATCTCTCCGAGCATTAGAGCTGTCGCACGTTACGACTTGTGTGTTGACGGCCTTTTGCAACGGCGTGGTTTGGAAATTCTAAATTGATTGTGCCTGCGCTAAGTGAAATACGACCGACCCATCTTTCAGGGCGGAAGTGTGCATACTGTTGTTTCGACTTCATTTTAGTCTCTTCAGATGTAGATAGGCACGAAGCCACTACATGACAACGATAAATAAGTAATCCAATGAGGAATTACTAGTTGGGCACGGAGGTAGAGAAATTTACCAATATCCGTTTTCACAAACACCAATTCGGCGCGCCCTATTTCTAAATTATATAAATGATACTTTTAATTATATTTTATCCTCATCTTCTTTGATCTAAATTTGATTAACATACTAGAGCAGTAGTGCTACGGTCGCGGTTGTTTAGCGACCTGCCTACAAACAGCAAGGTTTCAATTGCTGTGAGGGTAGAGAGTGAAAAGGCATAACAATGTTAACCTTTCAATATTTATAATACTATATATCCAAAAACTGGATATAATTTAGAAACTTTAGCTATTTTGGAATATTTTTTTTATACACAATGGAAGTTCTTTTACACTCATTTTAACTTTCAAATCGGTGGCCGTTGAAAATAAGTTGGTTATATCTGTTCCTAACCAACAATTAGAAAATAGCTGTTTATGCTACGGATGTTTCAAACCTTTTTATAATCAAGAATCAAGAATCAAGAATCAAGAATCTTTATTTGCCATTAAATATATTCAATACAATAGGCATCGTCAAAAGTGTCTAAGAATAATAGATAGTTACATACATACATAGACAGTTACTAAGTACATCAAAGTTGTATGCAGTTAGTATTAAAGAATTCAGGCTAATAATAAAATAGTTAAATGTAATAAGTAAACATTAATAATAATAAATAAAAACTCCAATAGGTCATTTCAATAAATCAATAGTAGAATAAATAGGCCTAACATCGACAAACAATAAGAATTAATAAATAACTATATACAGTAATATCACAGTATATGCTAACATTTTAAAAGTCTAATGTGCTAGTATCACAGGCTAGATATTGTTCTACTGAGTAAAAAGCATTTATCCTTAACCATTTACTTAAATTGATCCTAAGACTATTTATGCTAATGGACCATGCTTTCTGTGGCAATTTATTGAATAGTTTTATTTGCATGCATAGGGTGCTTTTGTTTGTTTCTCAAGTCTGGCACGAAAAAGATCAAGTTGATATTTATTCCTTGTATTGTATTCATGTATATCTTTTCTATTATTCATGATTCTAAAATCCTTTTACTTTAAAATTAACAATAATAAATATATAA
>JAQJVL010003844.1:0-53945 GCA_035578905.1 Stictocephala bisonia
TTCAAGAAACCAGAAAGGTGGGATTAGAAATAAACCAGGATAAGACAAAATATATGCATATAACCAGAAGACAGGGAATGAATAGAAAACAAAATATTAAAGTGGACAAGTGGGAATTTGAAAAAGTCGAAGAGTTTAAATACCTTGGCATAAAGCTAGCACAAAACATAAAAGAGGAAAACGAAATTCAAAATAGACTAGTCTTAGCCTCTAGGACCTATTGGGCAGTAGAGAAATTACTTAAATCCAAAATATTGTCTAGGAAAACTAAGATCAAAATCTACCATACACTAGTCCTCCCTGTGTTACTATATGGAGCTGAAACATGGACACTGACAAAGAAATATGAGAAGAAGCTTATTGTATTTGAAAATAGAGTATTAAGAAAGGTGTTTGGTCCAGTATGCGAAGGAGATGTTTGGAGAATAAGAAAGAACAGAGAATTAAGAGAAATATACACTCACCCAGATATAGTAGCATTAGTGAAAAGTAGAAGACTAAGGTGGGCTGGACATGTGTGGAGGCGAGAAAATACCTCCATTATTAATTATATTGAACGATCGAACCCAGACGGTAGAAGACCCCTTGGCAGGCCAAGACTTAGATGGAGAGATCAGGTCCTCAAAGATATTTACAAATTGGGGACTACACCTGAGGCAGCAAAAAACAGAGCAGAATGGAGAGGCATTGTTGGCGAGGCCAAAAACCAACTGGGGTTTCAATGGCCAAGGAGGTAAGGTAAGGTAAGTTTTAATTATCAATCTAATTTTGAAAATCGCCATTTTGATAGCTGGATTAGGGTCGTGTAATATATTGTTTGAAATGTATGATCAGTCATGGTTGTTTGAATACATTTCCAAATTTTTTTCTAAAACAAATTCATGTTTAAAATTAACATTACATTTAATGAAGTAAAAATTTCAGGATACCACATTCTCGTGCAATATAAATAATGCAAAGTAAATTTTATTGATAATCGTTGAAAAATCAATGAATAAATAAAATAATAAATATCAACAGCATACTCATGCCATATAAAATTTAAATATTCCGACTTTAATTAACAACTGACACAAGAAATCAAACGATAATAACACAGCTCATTAAATTAGTTTACTTAGTTGATTAAATTTGATTCGGTAGGTATAGTTTCAAACATAAAAACATTAACATAATGTTAATATAAAGAGAATTTCTAATTATAAACTCATAATATCTATTTATAACATTTTAAATTTGATGTTTCTTACATGAGACGAAAGTTTATTTTAGAACCTAATTCCCGTAATAGTGTGACCTGACCTGCACCTCTGTTTCTCCAGCATAACTTGTCCTTGTACCTCAGTATGTCATGTACTTCTTTTATGTAATTGAAGCTACAGAAAAGTTACTAATCCCAAGCTCCAGGTCATAAATGTCAAATGTGAGATTAGTTTCAATGAACACCAGAATGTCATAAATACTGTTTGAAAAGGGACAAGTTAGATTTGATTCTGTTAAGTAATAAACTGAAAGATAGGGAGTCTTTCTTACTTTGTTAAGGAATTGTCTTAAGGGCTATGTACGGTACTATGTTCAGCTGTTCATGGTGTGATTTCTAATAATCCGAGGATTTTCTGGAGTTACATCGACCACAAGAAGACAGGGCACTGTGCCAACTACTGTGTCACTTACTTGATGATGTCAAGAATCTATTCCTGTTCCTGCTGACACGTTTCAGCTCTTTGCCAATTATATTTCGTCTGTGTACTCTATTCAGTCAGCAGTTCCTCCTGTAATTAAGTCCTGTAATATGTCAGCTCTTTCTTTCTCTAGTGAGGAGGCACTTTGTGTACTTAGTAAACTGGATGCTCCCATAAGGGTTGCTGTGTAGATTCAATTCCTCAGAATGTATTAAAACATTATTACAAATAACTGTTGGCTGATCCAATTGACAAATCTGTCACTATCTGAATATCTTTCCAGATGCACTGAAATTATTAGGGTATATGGTTCCAATTCATAACTCTGGAAGCAGAAAAGTGGTTAAGAATTATAGGCCTATAGTTATTCAGCCTGCTCTCTCAAACCTCTTTGAGAAATTAGTTCTAAAGAAACTTAATATCATCTTTGCATGTCAGCAAGGATTTAGCAGGAAAAAGTTGACAAATACCAATCTGGTGTCACTGGAGACTCACACTGTGGCACTGCTTGCTGCCAGGAATTAACTAGACACTATTCCTTGATCTCAGCAAGGCATTTGACTGAGTCAACCATGACATATTGCTTGCAAAACTTGAAACATATGGAATCACCGAGGATTCTAAGTGATTTAGCAGCTATCTCTCCACTTTAAAGCTACAAGTAAAATTTTCTACGTATCATTTGTTTGAGTTCATCTATCAGAGGGCCCCAAGGTTTTCATCTAGGACCTTTATTGTTGAACATTTTTGTGAATGACATTGGAGATGTTGTTGGCATCAGCTGCCTCGTATTTGCTGATGACATCAAGCTTTTTAGGCAGGTTTCCTCTCACAAAGACTGTCTAGCTTTGTAACATAGTATTGATGACGTTGCCATTTGGTATGATGATAACTCCATATTGCTGAATGTGAAAAAATGTTTATACCTGAATTTGGACATAGTCTCCCATCTTTGTTTACTGCAAGCTGAATGGCCAATTTCTCAATTGCTGTTCAAGTATACGCAATCTGGGTATTTCATTATCATCTATTACAGAATCCTGAACATCACACATAACATCTTTGCAAAAGCTTACAGGAACATGGGTTTGTTGTAAGATGACTGAGAGAAATTAATGGATTATTCACGCCTAAGAGAGTATTTATAGGTTCTTTTGCCTGCTCTAATTGGCATGAATGAGTTGGGTAATTATGCTTTCATCATATTTGCATGTTGCATGATATTCCTGGCATGAATAACATTTTTGCTTATTTTAAATTCTTCCAATTGTATGCGCCTATTCATGATAGCCTAATGATGAACTATAATTATTATTATTCTGTTTTATATATATATATGATAATATTGAACTTGATATTTTTTGCTATGTATCTTGTATTATTAAATCATTTTATTGATAAGAAGCATGTATTTTGTTTTGTTAGTCTATTTATTGGTATTCAAATGATTGCTTCATTTTGTCTGCATGATGTGCATGCTGCTAGCCTAAGCTATGGTTTAGTTTAGAATCTGCATGTATTTTATAATTAGATTCTATAATTTAAGCATGTTAAACCTAGCCTATTGCCATGGTGTTGCTGTTTAATGGCCAAATAAAATCATGATCCCTTTGTTCTCAAGACTCTCTACTGCGCTTTTGTTCGATTGTTGTTGGAATACTGCTCTGTGTTGTAGTAACCACACCAAACCTTACTTAAATCTGAACTTTAAAAGGTCTAGAACAAGTTTCTAATGTTGGTTGGTATTTGTTTGGGCTTCAGTTATCGAGAAGTCCTCTTTTCAGGTCGCTTAATGTCTGGAATTACATTCTTTGGAAGTCAGGCGTGATTTGCAGGATGTACTCTTCCTCTATAAACTAATCAACTACCAGATTGACTGTCCTGAGCTTCTACATCTAATTTGTTTCCGTTGCTCTACTATAGAATTACGAAGCAAAGTCTACTATAGAATGGATCCAGCACCTTGAAAACTTTGTGTCTTCATTTGTGGGCTTATTCTGTGATAGTTACTCTGGAATGAAAACAAATTTGTTCAGGTTAGTCTAAGTCAGAGCATATATTTTGCTAATTTAATTAATTAAATTTCTTCTTTTTTTATTTGGTTACTGTGTAGAGTTTAATTTATATATATATTTATAATATTTATTCTTGTTAATATTATTCTTAGTATTTAGCCTATTCTATTTATACTACTATACATTATTATTATGGTATCAGTTATTATTATCATATTAGTTATCATTTGTTTTTGCAGGTTCATATTGGTATAGTTGATTTGTTTGGTTTGTCACTGTGAAGCTTGAAACAAAACACTTAGTTATTTCGTTTTAACTTATATATTACTGTCTTGATTCTCATATTTTTGCTGTGTTGTAATGGGCTGTCCGTTGATGAATACATAAATAATGTTCATATCTATTTTTCCTATACATAAATGATAAATATCCTCTTTTACCATAATGTCCTCAGGACAATCTGCAGACTAGGGAGTCACTCAAATTCTTTCCACGACATAGATCTTTAAAGTAATCTTTGCCTCTGAAGCCGATAAAAACAAGGTGATTGAGGGTTTTTCCTCTGACAGGATTGTAGCACAAAATCCCCTTCTAAGAGATCTTAAACTTTCCCGTGATCGTACTCCACTCGAGCTGAAAACTCTGGACAAGCTGAGAAAGGAGCTCGAAACTAGGATTTCAGCTGGTGAGCGCAATCTTTCAATAAAGTATCGTAATGGCACTCCTAAAATTGTTACCCTAAACCAAAAAAACTAATATGTACCAACGGCAATGCTAGAATTAGTTTTTACTACCAAAATATTAATGGCATTAGATCTAAGTTACCAAACTTTACTCAGAACTTCAACTCTTCGCCCTATGATCTTGTCATCCTCACGGAAACTAAGTTGGATGCCTCTGTTTGCGATGGAGAGTTTGGTGGGGGTCCTCACAAGATATTTAGATGCGACAGGTCTTCGAATACTAGTGATAAGGTTGGTGGTGGTGGTGTATTAGTGGCCGTTCCCGCTTTTTCAGATGTTAAAGTTCACAATTATCCTGCTTTGAGATTTGAAGCACTGTTTCTTGAAGTCGGGCTGGAACTTCAAAAGAATCTTTTATTATGTGTCACCTACATTCCTCCCGGATCATCCTTATCTAAATTCCAGTCATTCTGTGATGCATTCGACGACTTTATCTTGGCAACTTCTCAATATGATTTCATCATAGTTCTAGGGGATTTTAATCTAAGAAATTCTGTCTCACCTGAAGCGTCTGAAAATCTCCTGTACGATGTTTTGTGCAGTCATGATCTTGAGCAATATAATGACATATTGAATGATAAAGGAAACAAACTGGATTTGATTTTTGCGAATACCAATATTCGCTGTTGCAGGGCTCAGGATTTGCTCGCTTGTGAGGATTTGCATCATCCAGCCATCGAATTTGACCTTG
The DNA here is from genome assembly GCA_035578905.1 of Stictocephala bisonia. Classification (NCBI taxonomy): domain Eukaryota; kingdom Metazoa; phylum Arthropoda; class Insecta; order Hemiptera; family Membracidae; genus Stictocephala; species Stictocephala bisonia. Next base: position 5,132 of record JAQJVL010003844.1, read on the forward strand.
CTATGGAATCCGAACTTTCCATTAATGGGAAGTCATCGTATGCCCCCAACTACTTCAAATGCGACTTACAACAGATAAGATCGGATTTATCCAAATTACATATTGATGTTGCCTCACTTCACTCGAGTGTAGAAACCACTTTTAATAGTTACCTCACTTCTTTGAGCAATATTATCAAGTCGCACACACCTCTGAAGAGGGTTAACAAATCTTCCTTTCCAACGTGGTTTGATAAGCAGTTAAGGGAGCAGGTGATTATGAAGAAGGTACTTCACAAGAATTACAAGAAATCTGGCCTAGAAAGTGATTATCTCAAATTTTCCCAAGCCCGGAACACATGCAGGATAAGGTCCTTTCAATGCTATCAGTCGTATATTTCTCACATTGATGACATCTTACCCAGGAACCCGAAGATTTTTTGGTCCCATGTTAAGAATATTAGGCGCACAGCAAATTGTTCTTCCTCTGTTAGACTTGGGCCTGATGGGGCTAACCATCCTGATGAGATGGCCAATCTGTTTGCCAAGCATTTCTCTAATGTTTTCAATGACTGTAGTGCTTGCATTCCAGACTTTCCCGATAAGGAAAATAACCTACACATCTCCAAAATTACGACGTCACCCTCTGAAGTTAAAAGACTTATTGATTCTCTGGATGTGTCCAAGGGCTGTGGTCCTGATTGTATTCCCCCTCGAGTGTTGCGTTACTGTGGTGATTTATTGAGTGCGGACCTTGCCTGCTTGTTTAATAGTAGTCTCCAGTGCGGTGTCTTTCCGTCCGGGTTAAAAACAAGCTACGTTACACCCATCTTCAAGGCTGGTGATAGAAGCGACGTTCGTAATCATAGGCCCATAACGATTCAGTCACCCATTGTCAAAATATTTGAAGCCATTGTCTTAGATAGGTTGAAACCTGTCTTTAGAAACATCATAGTTGTTGAGCAACATGGCTTCACACCCGGCCGTTCTACAGTTACCGTCAAACAGGCTAACTTGGGACAGTTTTCAACTTTCCCGCCATTTTATGCCTACTCTTAATTTAGGGGAAAATTAGTTTTCTCATGTAAAACTTAGGTCTTAGTTAGTACTTTCAAAAAACATTTTCAAATTTTCGCTAAATTACCCACGTTGCTAAAAAAAAAATAAAAACATGGTGTCCCAAGTTACCCTTGAAGGTTGGCTAACTTGGGACAGTTATATAAATTCAGTGTTAAGAGTTGTTAAGGTCTCTGTAGGCTAACTTGGTACTGAGAACTTTGTGTTAAACATTGTTCATAGTTAAAATAACATTGATTTAGCAAATTTTACAGTATGGTAATGGTGTAAATAATGAAGTATGTTTTTCCCCGTTGGAAAAAATTGAAACAAACAAAGAACATGTGCGGAAAAATGAATTAAGACTCAAATTAGTGTGAGATACAGAATTATTTTAATTTGAAAAAACAAAGTGTTCCATAGTACACATGGAATTAAAACTATACTTAGTCCATTTCATATGGAAAAATATACCTCCCCCTTGACACATTAATGGGCTTAACTTCCTCCATGATCTGTGAGAAATCCACGGTCATAATGTCATCGATTTCTGGAAAAACATACACATTCATGGCTTTGGTTGATCTTCTAAAGAACTTTACTTCAACATCAGAGTTTTTAACAGATAAAATCTTGCCAATAAACTTTTTTACGCTTTCCTTTTTAGTTCCCTTGTCATACAACACTTTAACCACCACGAAAGAATCAAGAGTGAGATCTTGCAGTTGCACAGTTTTCTTAGGCAGCGCACCACTATAAGCTGGTTTTTCAAGCTGATTTTCTCCGCTGTCATGATCTAAAAACATTTCATCCTCAGAAGAAAAGTGCATTTCGTCAGACATGTCCTGAAGAGAATAGTGTCCATCCGAATCCTCGTCACTGGATTCTTCAGCTTTAGTTTTTTTTTCTCTTAATTGGTCTAGTAGTTTTGGCTTCTGTTGTTACAGGTTCACTAGAGTTCTTATTTAAGTCATCCTGGATCACACTTTTTCCTGGAGCAACATCAATTTTTTTCTTCTTTTGTTTTCTTAGTGGAGTTGTTTCACTTTTTCTTGCCTCTTCAAGGTAAGCTTCGAAGCTGTTTACTATGAGTGAGTGGTTAGAATCACTACTTGCACCGTCTTTAGCTTGTGGATCTTTTTTCTTAGCCAACCTCTTTAAAACCTGATCTCTGTTTAGAGGAACAACGCCTGCTGCTTTGAAACCAGACTTAACATTGTTGACAGTTGCTTCCTGGCCCATAGAAACTAAACATTTATTTAGTAGACGAGGGAAAACATCTTTTGAAACTCCTCCACGATTTTTGCTCTTCCATTCATCCAAAACTTCTCTCCACTTCACCTTTAGGGGTTTAAAAAATGCTACGTCAAGCGGTTGGCAAATACCTGTGCTGTTAGGTGGTAGCAAAACGAATCTTATTTTGTTCTTGACACACTCATCAATAACCCAAGGCGAAACATGACTCGCCAAATTGTCACCAATTACAACTTTAGGGCTGTCTTTAAAGTTTTTGGATTGTTTTAAACCAATCTTCAAAGATTTCCATAGTAAACCACCCACTTTTTGATCGGTTGTACACTGTACCTTTAGGCCCATTTTCACACCAAGAGCTATACAAGTTCTCTGCTTTATACACTATGTATGGTGGTAGTAAGCTTCCATCTGAAGCCGCACTGAACATAACTGAAGTACTGGACTTTGACGAATCGATTATCCTCTCAGGGTGGCGTATTCCACGCCGTACTATAACATTTTTTCTTCCCGGGTCATCCGTCAAGTTTGTTTCATCATAATTTACAATCAGATGAGGGTCCACGTCTTTCAGTGTGGCTGTAAGTTCATTAAAGTACTGATTCACTGTTTCAGCATTCACACCTGCTCTGGATCTTTTAACATTTTGACATAAGCGTTTTGTCAGGGTATGTGAATATCTTTTAACAAAAGACATAGCCCAATCTCTGCCTGGCATATTGTTCTGAAACCGCCTTTCACTTACACCTTGCCTGTCCAAAAATGATTTCACAATTAGTCGAATATCAAAAATAGTAAAGGGAAATCCCCAATCTCCAGCCAAAGCTATACACTCTGCTATTACTTCCTCACTCTCTTGATCAAACACATATGGACGGCCAACCTTCCCAGTGTTTTTTTCATTTTTGTATCGGTTTAAAGTTGACTTCGACACACCAAACTTTTCAGCCGCTTTGCGAAAGGACATGCCTTTTCCAACTTCCATAAGTGCTTTTTCCATTTGTTCATGATCAAAGTCTTTATATTTTCTCTTTTTTAAGTTCTTTTCTGTCTTTTTTCCATCCATTTTAGTCAATCTGGAACAATAAAACACATTATTAGTTATTATACACTTTTATACATATAAAAAAACAGAGTAGGCTAACTTGGGACACTGTCCCAAGTTAGACCACTCAGTGCCGATGGGATTTTTTTTTTTTTTACTAGTCAACTAGAGCTGGCAATACTGGAAAAACAGAACACTGAAATTGTACTACATATTTGAGGTTATGTTTTGAACCAATTCAAAACCTAATAGATTTAAGAGTAATGTGTGTACAAGCAAAGTTTTACAAGGTTTAATTTTGATGTTAAGTTTAAAAGCACATGTTTTAATTACTAAATGACACTTACCTGATCATTAAAAATCCAGAATGTGATGAAAAACCAGTAACAATACACTGCCAGTACACTCAAACTCTTCAAAGCTCATTAACTCAACACCAAGTGAAGAAGTAAACAAAATAAAAAAAAGCAACAAAACGTCCCAAGTTAGCCTGTTTGACGGTACCAACCTCGTGGTGTTTAGTAATTTTATTTACACTTGTTTCTCTCAGGGCTTGCAGGTTGACGCCATTTACCTAGATTTTAGTAAGGCTTTCGACAAGGTGTGCCACAAGTTGTTGATTCAAAAACTGAAAGGATATGGAGTCTGCGAGCCTCTTTTGACCTGGATTAATAGCTATTTGAGTGATAGATTTTCAGTAGTGAAATATAGCTCCGGTATGTCTGATCCCTTCTCAGTGAAATCCGGGGTTCCTCAGGGTTCCCTGCTTGGACCTTATCTTTTTAATGTCTTCATCAATGATATTACCGAGAGTATTGAATCTAAGTTTCTACTATATGCTGATGATATTAAGCTGTTCTACCCGATCAAGACTAGAGAAGACTGTGATGTTCTGCAGAGGTCCCTTAATCATGTTATGCATTGGTGTGAGATGAACCAGATGTCTCTTAATGTGGAGAAATGTAAAGTAATTACTTTCAGTAGAAGGGGAAACATTGTTGTCAACAACTACACTGCTGATAGAGCAACCCTGGAACGTTGTAGTGACATAAGAGACCTTGGTATCCATCTCACATCCTCTTTATCTTGTGAGCAACACATTGATGACATCTGCACAAAAGCTAGACGAGTCATCGGTCTTATTGCCAGAGTGGCGAAGAGTGGTCTTTCAGCGCATTCACTGGGTCTTTTGTATAAGTCCTTTGTACTCCAAGTCCTAGAATACGGTGGCGTAGTATGGCGACCTTACCTAGACATTCACATAACCAGACTTCAGGGAATTCAGCGTCGCTTCATTAGAATGATAGGGTTCTCGCTGGGCTATCGTTGCTGGGATGTGCCTGTTGATCAACTCGAGCTTCTGAAGTTCAACCTGCGGCCTTTGGAGCATCGTAGAGCTGTTGCAGATGCTGTGTTCCTCTTCAAGTTGATTCGTGGAATTCTTGACTGCCCAGAACTTCTGCAGCTAGTCGAGTTTCGTGTTCCAGGAACTACTAGATCTTTTGAGCCGTTCATAAGAAGAGCCCACAGCAGAAACTATCTGAAGAACAGTCCACTCCCTCGCCTAATGAGCATCGGAAATGCTATCTCTGGTCAGGTTGACTTCCACTTTGACAGCATCCATGCATTTAAGAAGAGGCTAAAAATGATGGACTTATCTTGTCTGTAAACCTTTTTCACCTCGCTCCTTCCTAACCTTCTACCTTCCTTCTACTGACCTATAAATACTCACACCCTGCCAACTTTTACACACATATACACACACACACCCACACACCTACACACTTCATCCGATTACATTACACTTGCACATATTCATTATAACGCTAGTTATTTTGTTATTTGCTTTCAGTATTGGTTTATTGTTATCATTTGTTTAGTCTAGTTAGCTTTAGTCTTTTCATTGTTGAATTTTGAAAGTTTATTAGTTTAATTTATTTCATGTTCGTTGTTACTTTTATTTACTTTACCATGTTAGTTTTTTATTGTTTGTTATTTTTGATAGTCATATTGTTTATTCATAATATTTTTAGTGTATAACAGTTATTTCTGCATGTTTGTTAATCTTTGTTTAAAAAGGCATTGCCGTTGGTTCAATAAATAAATAAATAGATCTCAAAAAGAGCTTTCTACATCATTAATGACATATAATAAATTACTTACTTAAGTTATCAATATATAGAACCCATGCATTTTTATATGTACCGTATAAGTTGGAAGCACTTTTATATGTATTATCATATATTTTATTTGCTGATAAACTGAAACTGAAATATCTGTTGCTATGCAACAAGTTTACTCTCCACCATCTGTGCAATCCATCGTCAGCTGTTCACGTTAGTTTTTGTTGGTTGACTGACAGTAAAGTCAGTGTTAAACTTGTTCAGTGGTTGTCAAAATGGAGTTGTAGTTCGAGAGCAGTCAAGGTCGCGCAATTGAATTACGTTTTTAATGTTACCATCTTTGGTGTTTGATGTGTTTACCGAAACAATAAAGGACAATATAAAAGGACTCATGAACCTACCAAACAGCCAGCCAGATTCTTCCAGCAACATATATTTCGTGAATTTCAACCAGGATTGCACGTAAGCATCTATGTTTTGGAGAATGTTTTGATTTTGAAACAATACAATTCTTTGTTCGTAGAATGAGACAATCGTCAGTTCTATTGCTTGTAAGGAATTTTTAACAATCCAGATTTATCCTTGCTAGCTAATATTTAACATTTCTCATTCGAATTACCATACCAAACTTGTTTTCCACAGAACTGTAGTCCTGTAAACATAATATGTCTTTAATTGGACTTGTTAGAAGTGCGTCCTGATTAATTTTAATGCCTTGGTGACACAAATTGGATTAGATTTAGTTGAAATGTATTTTGTCTTATGCATGGATTAAGTAGCAAAAATTAGTGTTGTTACAAACTTGAAATTTTCATTATGTTTAATAGGCTACTAAGATATTTACCTATTTTATAATATCCTGTAAACATCACTTTTTTTTGTTGATTATGATATAAAACTCAAGTAGTGAGAAAATGCTAATAAGATTCAATTTTTACTTGATTTGTGTAGTAACTAATTTATGTCAAGTGGATGATAATAAAATCAATTAGGCCTACTCAGAGTCAAAGTCAAAATATTTATTGTCGTTTACAATGATATGCATGACAAAGGTCAATTATACAATACAATATACTAACCACAAAATACGAATTGTCATACATTTGATATAAATATCAAATTCTTGTAAAGGGTATACCTTTACCCTTTGGATGCGGCCAATGGTTACGGGCCTTGGGCGTCTTACAATTTACAAAGGGGAATTGCCTTTATATGTTATTTTTAGCCTTAAGCAAAATAATATAGTTCACGAAATGGCCGCCAGCTGCTAGGTCGATGTGGATTCTATTTGTTTACATTGCATTTTACTTTAGACTCTTGTGCTTCAATTATTGTAAAGTTGTTGTCATAGTGACTAAAGTATGTTTTAGTTGTTCCGCTATAATGCTTACAGGGGCTTCAGCCGTTTTGTGTTACTAGCTTTCTATTACGATTATAGAAGCACCATTCCTGTGCAATCTTCGTTTTGATGTTTGATATTCTTTTACTGTTAGTGCCATTGGAGGATATAACTTTCAACATTATTTTTTTTATTTATAATTTAAGTTATATAAATAACCAAGTGTAAATTTATTTTTTAATTAGGTAGTAATTCATATTTTTTTAATTAGGTCTAAGCAATCAACTATGAACAATGTGTACATATAAATACTTATATACCGTATTTAGATCAAGGCTAATCCCAAAGATTTTGATGACTGTTTGTGTATTTTTAATGCATCTCTTTTAAAAGAAAATTAATTTTGAAAAACCGAATAAAGTATTTTAAAAAACCTTATTCAATATAGGTCTAAAGCATTGTTTTATTTATTTAGTTAACCATAATTTGCTAAAATTAAATAAAGACAGGAAAAACTAAAAAAAACATTTAACATAGCCTAATAACATTAAGTTATCCATGCTTTAGCCTAGCACGCAAAGGGGTAAAAAAACAAATCAAACTAAAAAAATGTCGATATAGGCCTTCAAATTTTAGACAATTATTAACTGTTATTATTTCCAATTTCCTTGTAAACACTATTTCCCTGTAACATTTTTCTTGTTCTTTCTAAATTAGCATTTTAATGGAGTTTGGAAGAGCTCTAGCAATTTTGAACCTGTTTTGATCCATGTTCTGTTGTGTCTCGGTTTTAAGTGTAAAGTCATCATCCCCTGTGGCTAGAGAAACAGTGGAACCTGGGTAAGAATCCCAGTTAGGATGTAAGAAGGTGGCTGGTGTAATTGTATTAGAACCGTCCTACGAGTACTGTCCTATAAGACCCGACGAGCCTTGAGCTTGTGATTAGAGTACAGTCTGGCAACATGATAGATTATCATTTGGAGGGTTCTAATCTAATGTTGACTGTGTAATCTACAGCGCCAGTCACCACAAGATTAGTTCTTTTCCTTACAACTAAAAAGTATCTAAACAGTGTTTTTTTTTTTTTTTTTGTTTAGTAGAACGTTCTCACCATAACTTTATTCCTAAATCAGTAAGGATAAGAAAAGACAGGCAAATATAAATAGATAGATTAGGTAAGTGTTAGCAAATCATTTGTATAAGTTTCAGGCAGTTAGTGATAGAAACTGGCTATACTGTGGTTGCTTATGATAAATTATACTATGGTTGCTAGTGGCTATGGCTGACCTGCAATGAGTTTGTTTTTATTCTTGCTGTTAAGTTAGGGAATGTTTGGATTGGTTATGTTAGGCTTTGACACTGATAAATGTTAGTGGCGGAAAGTGTTTAAGAAACACCATCCTGTTAAGCCAATGGCTTAATGTGTCTTCCGAACCACGAGCAAGCGAAAACTGTTAGTGGTCTTATCGGGAATCGAACCCAGGCCAGTTGCTTGGCAAGCCACCTCCATATCCCCTTATCTACGGCCACTCCAATATTGTTGTCCATTATATGTTGATATAATAGATTGTAATAATTAAGCACTATCTCCTGGCTATTATATAATGTCTCTAAATCTTTGAACCATCTTACAATGAATATCACACAATTGTAAATTACTTGTAATATATTTAAAAACATGCTCTAAATATCTACCTTGAACATAAACATTATTTATAAAGCTCGAGTACTGATATTAAATGATAGTTTTGTATCACCAATAAAATTTATCGGATCTAGAAAAAAAAAAGAAGTTACTAATGTCCTGTATATGTTCAAAAGGTAGATGAAGCGGAACATTTGGCCTCATAAGTCTATTTCTATTTCTCCTATTTAATCTACAATAACATCAACATTAACTTGGTCTTTCTATTTGTGTTGAAGTGTACGTAGTTAAATGTTTTGTTTGTTAATACCCTCTCAAGATATATTATAGTACATGGCTAAAATGTAATTTTCAATCAAACATAACTTGTTTCCCTGTTATTATTAATCATATCATTAATATTGATCCTTAAACTAAATCACTGCGCCAATAACAGATTTTTAAATTGAAATTTATTTGAAATAAAACTAGTTAAATTAGTCAGTTTAAAGTAATATTATACATTATTATTATTTGTGTTCACTTTTTGCAACTGCTCCTTGAGAAGGATTCTGAATTATTTACTCTAGTATAATAATAGATAGGACTGTTAAAAGTATCACACATAAAATATCTTCTTTCTAACGTTAACTGCAACACGTTCAAGAATAAATTTACCATAGCTATTCCCGTGGGATTGAGATAATGAAGTACTAATGACTTCTTATTGAATGTTACCAACGTGGATAGTAGCACAATTCTGTTCTACTGCATATTTTTGTTCGCCCACAATGCATAGTTGGCCATATCTGAGCCATATTGGGTACAATGATTAATTTTTCACCATAAAAAGTAGTGATGGCAGTTTACTGTGTAGAACAATAATTAAGACTTGATAGTTAACTAATCAAAAGAAGTGTTTTCCTTACGGAAAAAATTAAGTACTATAGGCTTACCAATAATTAAATTTGTCTAATTTGGTCAAGGATATTGTTAACTACAACACATTCTCAATGTAACCTGTGTAGTAAAAAAGTGTTTTAATTAAGTACACAGTAATTAAATTTGTCTCATTTGGTAGAGGTTATTGTTAACTACACATTTTCTCAATGTAACCTATGTAGTAAAGTACAAGGACAGATGGCAGGAAGAATACATTCCAGGAAGCCTGAATAAAAAAGATATAAAGACAAAGAAAGGCAGGTGTCAGACCAGCTGCTGTATTCAGCAGCACAGCTGTATTCTGGTATCTGCAGCTGCTTGGGATTTACATAATATCTTGTTGGTGTTACAGCTTCTATTTTACTGTTGGTTTTACCATTCATTTTATAAGTAAAGATAAAATAATCATGGGTACAACTTAGAGAAATTATTTGTTTATTTATACAAATTTGCTTACAAATACCTTATATTCAGAGGCATAAATATGTGAGTTTTAAATCAGCCTATTTATAACTTGTGAAATTATCTATTATAAACTTCTCTAGGATATGAAAGAGCTATGTTGAGACGATTATATGGTAAAGAAAAAAATGTGTATTTCGTTAAATCATAAAATCGTTGTTTGGCGAACCATTCTCGTAAACTAAATTTAAGCATTTATATGTATCTAAATTTTAAAAATTAAGTGGTAATTTACAAATATTTCTTCCCAAAATATTATTGGATTTTTATTGAATGGTCACATTCTACAGCTCTCTAGTTTGTGTGTCCTGTTTTGTATGGGTGAGCTTTTTTTTATATATTAAGTTTATTATTTATCCAGTTATAAAAAGTGCATTCATAAATGTATATTAAAGGAACAGTTAAATTTTATTTTTATCAAAGTAAAGTGTGCATGTTCCATGGCCTGCTGTATGTATCTAATGGCTCTCTTTTGTTGTGTAAAAACTCTGTGTATGGTCTTATTTGTAAAGTTAAGAATACTGTACATATTATTGTACTGTTATGGGTCTTAAAAATTGTTGTTTATTTTTTAAAATTTATATTCCATGAAAACCAGCTAATACAACAAAAACAGGAAACATCATAAATGTAGATTAAAGGAACAGTTAAATGTTATTTTTATCAAAGTAAAGTGTGCATGTTCCATGGCCTGCTGTATGTATCTAATGGCTCTCTTTTGTTGTGTAAAAACTCTGTGTATGGTCTTATTTTTAAGTTAAGAATACTGTATAAATTATTGTACTGTTACGGGTCTTAAAAATGTTGTTGTTTATTTTTTTTAAATTTATATTCCATGAAAACCAGCTAACACAACAAAAACAGTCAGGAAACATTAAATTAACTATTCAAAGTTCAAGGAAATGCCAATTAATAAATTCATTGTTCTTTATCATGTAAAAGGAATTTTCTGTGTAGGCAAAGCCCAGCAAATTGAATTGAGCAAGATTTTTATTAGAGCTTTACACTGTAGATTATTACTTTCATAATCATAAAAGTATGCATAGAATGTAGTCAAAATATTAAACAGCTTAGATATAACAAATGTAGATAGTTTATTATTAATTCTGATTGTACTGCTAATATTCCAAAACACTGAAAAGATTCATAAGGGGTAATTTTTACTAAACATCTATAAAAACTAAAATTTAACAATTTTAAAAAATTAAAATTTTATATTTTAAAGTATTATTAAGTAAAATAAAATCAATGGTAAAAATCAATAGAAATATTAAGATGCTACATAGAAAATAGGTTTTGATGTTAATCATAAATATAATTTTTCCCCATACGGATAATGCTACCAAAAGAAATATTACAATAATTTTTTGTGTTGGAAAATGTAAAAATAGCAAATGTGACATAACGTCATGGAGATAACAAGTTTTAATCATTTGTACCAACCAATAAACAGGATCAGCATTCATACAAAATCAAGAAAGGAGCTAAATATTTGGTATCATTAATACAACTAACCATAAAGGAAGCATACAATTTATTGGCTTCAGTGGAAACTCAGTTTAACTTAACCTCAGCAACGAGTCGTAGTCTGTAGGTTTGCTCCTGATGGGGCCGTCATTGCCATCCTGGGTCGTCTTGCCATCTTTTCTTAGTTGTCTTGCCATCTTGTCTTGGTCGTCATATTAGTAATGGGATATAGGGACAAGTTGCCGTTGGAAACAAAGACATCATTTACTTCTAACAGTCTTACAATCTTTTTAGTCACAACCTTGTTAACCATACAATCAATAAAATAAACTCTTAAATTTATTCTTAAGTAAGACTTATTTCTGTAGTATACAGGATGAAAAATTTTTACTTATGTTCTGGTTTAATGACACATTACTTATGGAAGGCAGAGGCTTAAAACGCTAAATTTAAACTTGGGAAACCAGAATGTTAAGATTTTGAACATATTCATTATTTATCTCTAAGACACCGATCGTAGAGATATGGGTGAATATGAGGGGTGAATGAGTGTAGATGAACGAGTGTAGTTATTATTAATATCTGAGTTCGACTTAGCTCAGTGAGGACTATTTATTAATAGCCCAATAGCCAGGGCAACTATGGGACCTACAGCTTTACGTGGAGTCCGAACCACATAATAATAATAACTGAACAGAGTCTATGTAATATTATAAAATACAATGCATTGGAATAATGTAAGGATAGTTTTAGTGTCAATAAATCAATGGCATAAGTGAAATACTAAGGTCTAATTTGAATGATTGTATGTGTCTCTCACCTACACTTTTAGTATGTCATTCTTCACAGATACTGCTATAAGTACAAACATTAAAGGTGTAAATGGAAAAAACTAAAACGAAGCCATAAAAAAGAGTTGACCTAAAACTCTGTTATTCTTTACAAAAATTCTTAAATTTACCATAAGAGTTTTTTCACAAAAATATTTACATTATTTAAGATTATAATTAAGACATAATGACATTAAATTTAATTCAAATATATTTATTACTTGCGAAAAAATATAATTTATACGTACAGTTTATATTTGTCTCTCTAGCTTAAGGCTAATTGAGAGAAAAACTATAATATTTTCTTTACAATTATGGGTGTTAAAATTATGTGTGAAACATCTATTTTTACATATATATTACAGTACATTTTTCTTTCTTTTTTGGGAACTTCCTTAAATCAAAAACAATATAATAATAAATCAGACAACAATAATTATAAAAATTTTAAATAAATAACATATAAAATAGTGGGATAAATATAACATTAGACTCTTATATATACAACAAAATAACTCAATAAAATCTTTAGAATCAACAAAAAACAAATTTTAAATCCTAAAATTTACAGATACAATTATACGACAAAACTGAGTAAGTATGTGAAATAATTCAATAAAAAATAAACCATACAAATATTTTTCTCGCCTATTGCTCAAAGACACAAAAATAAAATCTTAAACTAAAATAATAAATATTATATAATGCTATTCAATGTTAATATAAATATATATATATATATAAAGGCATAGAATGTGGTTTTAAACACAAAATGTATACGAGTATCTAACACACTGACAGGGTTGTTGATGGCCTTTAATTTGGATAAATGTGGATTATTTGTGTGAAAAATTTATTTGCAGTATTATATGTACAACAATTATACCTTTCTCTTCTTCAACAGTTAATGATAAAATATATTTACTGTATATTGAGAAATACAATTGAAAGAAATTGTTTTCTTCTTTCAAATGTTGATAAAGTGGAATAAAAATGTTGTGTAAAAGAAATTATTGTGTTGCTTATCATAATGACCCAGTTAGTATGACACCATCCTACATTGTCATTGTCATTTGACCTCCAAACACTTCTTTAAGCTAATCATTCCATTGTCCATATTGCTAGCACTGCCTGAAAGTTGATTAGTTTTACGCAAATATATAGTTTTACGCATTAGGCCCACATTTCTTTGTCATTGCATCAGATAATTGTTGCCTAGCTAACTTCAGTTTCTCAGTAGTAAGGTTTATGTACTTTTCCACTGATGACATTACAGGCTGAGCTTGACCAGGTCATGTGTTTATCAGTGTGTAAAAACGCCTTAAAAGCACACTCAATTTGTTATCTCAACTAAAGCTGTAACTATTTTCTGTTTTATCTCATATAAAGCAAACAGAACCTGATGTTTTGTTTATTATTTTTTATCAGGGACGTATAATTTAAAAGTATACATGAAGTAAGTTTGATCAAAAAATCCCATTAGGTTTATAAGATCTTGGGCCAGATGTGTGATGGAATTAAAAGAAAATATTTGTAAAAATAATTTATCGTTCAAATAGTGTAATATCCAAATTAAAACATGACTTCTTAATTCACCTTATATTTTGGCAGTTATTAAATTCTAAAACAATACAATAATAACAGTTTATGGTAACAATAAATCTCTGTCAGGATATTATCTCTGTGGCTTCATATCTCTACAACACACTTTATGTTGGCAGGTTGTCTCTGTGTCATAATGGTGTTAAGAGATATGTCATGGTAGGTATCAATATGGACATAAACACAATGTGTGCCAGGGGAAAGTGAGAGAGAGGTCAGTCCTTGGCCCATACACGGTGGCTTCATACCTCTACAACATAATTTATGTTGGCAGGTTGTCTCTGTGTCAGGATGGTGTTGAGAGATATGTTGTAGTAGGTATCAATGTGGACAAAACACAATGTGTGCCAGGGGAAAGTGAGAGAGAGGTCAGTCCTTGGCCCAGACACACTGTGGCTTCACACCTCTACAACATAATTTATGTTGGCAGGTTGTCTCTGTGTCATAATGGTGTTAAGAGATTTGTCATAGTAGGTATCAATCTGGACATAAACACAATGTATGCTAGGGGAAAGTGAGAGAGAGGTCAGTCCTTGGCTCAGACACACTGTGGCTTCATACCTCTACAATATAATTTATGTTGGCAGGTTGTCTCTGTGTCAGAATGGCGTTGAGAGATATGTTCTAGTAGGTATCAATATGGACATAAACTCAATGTGTGCCTGGGGAAAGTGAGAGAGAGGTAATTCATTGGCCCAGACACACTGTGGCTTCATACCTCTACAACACACTTTATGTTGACAGGTTGTCTGTGTGTCAGGATGGTGTTGAGAGATATGTTGTAGTAGGTATCAATGTGGACAAAACACAATGTGTGCCAGGGGAAAGTGAGAGAGAGAGGTCAGTCCTTGGCCCAGACACACTGTGGCTTCATACCTCTACAACACACTTTATGTTGACAGGTTGTCTGTGTGTCAGGATGGTGTTGAGAGATATGTTGTAGTAGGTATCAATGTGGACAAAACACAATGTGTGCCAGGGGAAAGTGAGAGAGAGAGGTCAGTCCTTGGCCCAGACACACTGTGGCTTCACACCTCTACAACACACTTTATGTTGACAGGTTGTCTGTGTGTCAGGATGGTGTTGAGAGATATGTTGTAGTAGGTATCAATGTGGACAAAACACAATGTGTGCCAGGGGAAAGTGAGAGAGAGAGGTCAGTCCTTGGCCCAGACACACTGTGGCTTCATACCTCTACAACACACTTTATGTTGACAGGTTGTCTGTGTGTCAGGATGGTGTTGAGAGATATGTTGTAGTAGGTATCAATGTGGACAAAACACAATGTGTGCCAGGGGAAAGTGAGAGAGAGAGGTCAGTCCTTGGCCCAGACACACTGTGGCTTCATACCTCTACAACACACTTTATGTTGACAGGTTGTCTGTGTGTCAGGATGGTGTTGAGAGATATGTTGTAGTAGGTATCAATGTGGACAAAACACAATGTGTGCCAGGGGAAAGTGAGAGAGAGAGGTCAGTCCTTGGCCCAGACACACTGTGGCTTCATACCTCTGCAACAAACTATGTTCATTTTAGTGGGCATACTTGTTTATTTTAGTGGGCATACTTGTTTATTTTAGTGGGCATACTTGTTTATTTTAGTGGGCATACTTGTTTATTTTAGTAGGCATACTTGTTTATTTTAGTGGGCATACTTGTTTATTTTAGTGGGCATACTTGTTTATTTTAGTGGGCATACTTGTTTATTTTAGTGGGCATACTTGTTTATTTTAGTGGGCATACTTGTTTATTTTAGTGGGCATACTTGTTTATTTTAGTGGGCATACTTGTTTATTTTAGTGGGCATACTTGTTTATTTTAGTGGGCATACTTGTTTATTTTAGTGGGCATACTTGTTTATTTTAGTGGGCATACTTGTTTATTTTAGTGGGCATACTTGTTTATTTTAGTGGGCATACTTGTTTATTTTAGTGGGCATACTTGTTTATTTTAGTGGGCATACTTGTTTATTTTAGTGGGCATACTTGTTTATTTTAGTGGGCATACTTGTTTATTTTAGTGGGCATACTTGTTTATTTTAGTGGGCATATTTGTTTATTCCTAATGATAAGAGATTGATTAATATCATTAAAACATGCCTCACTGAAATCATTTAATTTAAATGCATAGTTGCTGTTGAAATTGTTTATGTTATTTAAAGTGATTCAAAGCTACTTTATTAGGCTTACTCTTTTTAAACATTCCATTTTATGTTGTTGGACAAATTTTAGGTGTAAGAGAGGGCTATGTAGTCCTAACTTCGCCATTTGTTCATATATACAATAATTGTAATATGAATTTATTATTATATAATTATAATAATGTTCATTTCATTTTATTACTTTTGGATAGGTCATACTTGATTTTAATTTTCATTATCAGTTTTTTTAATCCAAATAGGGTCTTTTGTTTACTAGATTTAAAAATAGACAAACAAAACCCTCCCTCACGTACACGTTCAGTAGTGTAGGCCTACCCACCCTCTATACACGTTCAGTGGTGTTGGCCCACCCACCATCCCATACACGTTCAGTCCTTTTTATAATAAACAAACATTTAAAATTTCATTAATTATTGTTTAACATTACAATGTTTTGAAATTTGAGAAGTAGTTAACATTTTTATATTTAGTTTTAGTTGAAAGATCTACAAGATAGTTACGAGTTGTGAATTTTCCAAAGAAGTAACGTTTATTTTCAAACTGGTCAAACTTAATATTATGACTGGCGAAGCGGCTGGGTACAACTAGTAATATATAATTTAACAAAATACAACAATCAAATAAAAATAGTATAGGAATAATATAAGAGTAATACAGAAGTGAATGAGATGCACATTCACTTTTATTCAAACATTTTTTAAGGTATAATCAATAAAAATTGGGCGAAACAAATCAGAAACCTAATTTAGAAATGTACCAGTAACTAATCTTTGCACTAGTTTTATTTTAATCAGGTGATCAGTAAGAATAAACGGTTTTAGAAAAGTATCCCCACCCTGTCCAATTTCTATTAGCCTCTTCACAAGGTCACGGGCACCTTAATGCTGGGCTAACTGTAAAAACACAGCTTGTTCAAAATAATGTTATTTAACATTCAAGCAAAAGTGAAGTGTTTAAATATACATTTCTGTAATGTTAAAAAATGCTGTACTTATAAATTAGTAGGTTAAACCTGGTAAAATTTGAATTAGCTAGAAAAATGGTGATTGTTTTATGGAACACACATTTTGTTATGTTTATGTAAACTTTTATTTGCTATCCAGATTTGTTACATTACATAAATATTAGATTCTCCATGATTTTCTTGGTCTTGCCTACTATTTGAATTGTTTATGGTGTTATTTTATAAAACTTTTTATCATGTTATATAATAATTTGTAAGTCTGGGATCAGGCAGTGAGTTAAAACTAATGAATAGTGATTAACCCAGTGTTCACATAATGTGATTAACCCAGTGTTCACATAATGTGATTAACCCAGTGTTCACATAATGTGATTACTGCCAACTACAAGCAGTGATGAGGTTTTGTTGTATGAGATTTTCTCTGCTGTGTGATCAGCTGTTAGTTCATTGACCTCAAGTTTGTTTTGTTGTCCCAAGTGCATTGTGTTCTTTTGTTTACATTCGGTTTTGTAAACAACACTCTGTCGAGAAGTAATATTGCTAATAGATAGTTTAATTGAGCAATTTAATATCTCATTATTCTCATTAAAACTGTATCTAGAGCCCAACAAAAATGTGTTTGATGTTTTATTTGTAAGTATTTTATTTCCAGCTGAAACATTCTATAATTATATGAACATCATAAAATACAACATTTCTAACCTTTCCATCATTTGTGTTGTTCCCTAAATAATTTAAATCTCTAGAACAGTTTAATTTATACATTTATTTATGGTATAAATAAATGTATAAATTATTTATACATTTATTTATAATGTATAAATAATAAATAATTACAGCACTGCGCCACCAGTCGGCACTGGTGGCGCAGTGCTGTAACCCAGCTACATGGGGACAAAGTGTTTGGGAGATTGTAGGCGATAAGGCTGTATGCTCGGTCCTCTTAATACCGACATGGTGTCCGCTTGATGGTTGCTATCGGCGTGGACACTACTAGAGAAGTCTGGGTGTCCATGTTGGGTGGTAAACATTGTGCGGATGTTGTGTGGGGGAGATAACTGAGCATCAGGCTTGTCAATTAGCTGAAAATCAGACCAGCACTACGTGGTTCGGATTCCACGTAAAGCTGTAGGTCCCTTAGTTGCCCTGGCTGTTGGGCTATTAATAAATTGCCCTTTCTGAGGAACAGTTGAACTCAGTTAGTAACCAGACTACACTCATCTACACTCATAAAACCATTCATATTCGCCTTAAAATACGCACAACATTGTGTCGGCGTCTCATATGTAAGAATATAATCAATTTAAATTTAAGAAATAAACTTAATGTAGTGAATAATAATCTTTTTTAAATTAATAGAAATTAAAATTTTTAATAAAAATATTTTATAAATTGATTACCAATATTTGATATAACAGTACAAAAAAGCTTATTTTTGCACCCATGTATTTCGAATGATATGGCTGCCAAAACTACAGTACTGTATATGTAAGACAATATCTTTTATTACAAAATCTACAGTGCCTGAAAAACTGACTTGACCAATATACTTGACTTAGTTATATTTGTTATCCAAGACAACAAGTCTTCACCATTTCAAAGAATTGGGCTAAATACATCAAATGTTGTATACAATTTTTGACTATTGCTTCTTTTAAATAGATTGGTACAACACCTGATCTAGGTTATTGAAATTTCCTGTAAAATCTTAACAACAAAAATGTATATTATACTGTTTGCGCAGAAATATGCTCCTGAATTTGAGGGTTGTTTACTAAGAAACAAAGAGGCCTATGAAAAACCGAATCACACTATTGTTTTCCTCATTTATTTGTAGGTACGTTATAAATATGAATTTTAAAACTTTACAATAAGTTTTAGTAATTTTTATCCTAGTTGGAACAAAAAAGTACCAGAATTGTTATTACTTTTCACTCTGTACCAACTTTACACATTTATTACTCAAAAAAAGCTGTAAATGTATCACATTTATATTTTATTGCGTGGTTGACAAGAGTGTTTTCTATAAGTTTTATAAATTTAACTTTTCAAGAAAAAAGTTCTTCTTCTACAATTTTTTCTTGGTTTCTAGAGGTTATAATATGAATTACTTGGTCATGTAATCCTTATTACATTTATAGTTACGATAATCACTTTCGTATGTGTAAGTAAATGCAGTAGTTTTATATTGATTTAAATCAGTTTAATATTATCAATATAAAGTGATTTTAAATTGATTAAAATAAATATAAAATTACTGCATTTATTTGTGCTTATGAAAGTAAATTACCCTAACTGTATATGTCATAAAGATTACAACATGAGCAAGTAATTAATTTTACGATCTCTAGAAGCCAAGAAAATGTTGTTTCAGGAAATTGATAATAACTTTTTTAGTTGAAAAGTTAGAACTCTGAATCTTAGATCATCCATGCAATTGTGGTTTTCACCAAATACAGTTAGTTGTTATTTAGAATGTTTCTTATCACAATCTAGTCTTCAAATCTGCAATATTTCCATATTCTCCGTCGTTTGTTTGGTTTTTTAAAATTTTCTGTCTGTTAAAGGTATATAATTTAACCTACTAGTCAGCGTTTTAAATTCCAATTTAAAATAACCAACTAGCCTAACATGAACTGCAGCATTATTTTCACTGTACTTGTTGAAGTTCAAAAGACTTTATTTGAGTGACCTAATATTTTTCTGGTAATCTTTCATCCCCTCTTTTTGATTTAGTTTGATGTCAACCTTTCTGTTTTAAACTCCATTAAAGTATTTAGTTTTAATTACTGTGTTAACAGTGTCCAAGTTTGGCTTATTTAGGGAGTGATTTGTTATTGTGAATTGTTTTAGGTTAATCTAAAGGCAGTTTTAAATGTTGACAAACAACCTTCATTCAGCTTTTGTTTCAAATGAGTTAGTTATGCACTAGTTTTATGTACTTATGTAGTACAATTAAGAATTATCATTTTTAATTTAATTACTGAACAATCTTCTTTCTATTGTGATGTTTAGAACTATCATAACACTCTTTTCTTTCTAAAAAATTTTTTGGAAAAGTGAACAATAAAACTGTGATTTCGTTTTGAATTATTTGAATAAAATGCTTGAAAGTATAAACAGTCAAGTAAATTGAAAATCGCCATTTGATGCCTTACAGACTTGTAAACAAAGACTCTTCTACACTGATAGTGAAAACAGTAAATCTCACCTCCCTTAGATAACACCTTTGTCTTGCTTATGTCAGACATGCCACATGTGTAAACATTACAAACTGTTATCTATTTAATGAACAAAGGCCTTGATGTAGTAGAGTAGATGAATTGTAAGATCTTTTTGTAGCAATTAAATAAAAAATGTTATAGGTGTATTGAATTAAAAATGTAAATTTGTAAGTAGGTCCTAATTTTATTCATATTCATAAAGATAATCTCTATTAATAAAAAATTATGTCGAAGTAAACAAAGTGTAGTTTTACTAATTAGATAACAAATGAGTGATCAGCAATTTTCTACAGGAATAATTCTTTACAATTGAAAATCTAACTGCTTATTTTACATTGTTGCGGTACTAAGTAATTTATAAGGGAATAGCTGTTGTGTTATCTAGTCTAAAAATATGTGATAAACCCCTATGAAATGTCTACTAAATAGGTTTAGTAATATTTGTGTCTTCACATTTTGAACTTAGATGTCACTTGTTGTCTGGTGACCAGTGTTGTGTAGCTCTGACATTGTTTGCAAATTATTACTGTGACCTTGAATAAAGTAATGTTTGGCTTTTTGCACGTATTCTCCACAACATTGTGTCAAAATTTCATGCCCAGCTAAAATTATTTACCTTATTTTTACGTAAGCGTATAATTCAAATGAATATAATTTGTAATGTAGTACAGCCAAGCTGATATAACAATAGTAATATATCTTATAATTAAAGTATAATTGGTCGGTAGCGTAGTTGGTTAAATCCCAGCTTCATGTGCTAAAGGTTGTCAGTTCGATCCCAATCAGAGTCATAATACATTTCGAGAAGGATCAGCTGATAACAACCGGCTGTTCATTTGTCATTGGGCTATTAATTAATGACACATTCTAAGGAATAGTCGGCCTTAGTTTGTAACAATGACTACATTCGCTCATCTACACTCATCACACTCATTCGAAATCCATATTCGCCCATATCTTGATGATCGGCGTCTTATGAAAAAATAAAGTTTGGTCCTAATCCAAGACACAGTGTTAATGTTAAAAGAACAATGAGTCTTCATAAAAAACTTCATTCCCTTTACAAATTCAAGTAATTGGCAATGTTTTTTTTAGATTGGTGTCAGTTTTTACATGTATTCATTTTCAAAGAGAAGTTACTAACAAAACATATTTCTGAATAGTTCATGTGTTAAAAAAACATAATAGCCAGCCTGAGGCGAGAGGAGAGAGTGAGCTGTTGAGGTAGGACATGGTGTAATCAATATAATGAATGCCAGCCTTGGGTCTCTCCACTTTTTGTTTCTCTCATTCTCCCTTCCCCCCTCCCCCACTCTCCACTTTACAGCTGCAGGATGTTTTAAAGCAGGTCTCGGCTTGTTGTAGACAAGACACTTCATTTCATATGTTTATGCAAGGTTAACGAGTGCCCGTTCCTAATTAATATGATCTTAAAAAGGTTGTTAATTCAGCAAAACTAAAATATAAAGACACTTTCATAGCGAATTCTGAAAATAAATCTTTAGTAGTGTGGAATTTGAAAGAAAAACTAGATTAGGACAAAACTAAGTTGAGATAAGAAAATATTTTTAAAGCATTTAATTACTTGCATGATAAATTTAATAATTATTTCTATGTATATCTTAATTTTCTGCTCAAGCTGCTAGTAAAAGTTTAGTAAAAAGTTATTTTGAGTATATAGATCATAAGGATGTTTTCTTAAAGGGTAATTGTCAGATCTAGCTAATTACTGTCCAATTAATTTGTTGCTTTCCCTTTATAATATTCCTGAGAAAATTGTTGTTAAATACAATTAATGGATATCATATAATGCAATTTTATAATATGATTAATGCAATATAAGTGTTTTAGAAAAAAACAGCACTCAAAAAGCTTTGAGATGTGTTATGTATTTATTTTTTTTGTCATAGGTTTTGGATGGAAACCAACATACATTATAGTCATTAAAAAACAAGCCCAGGTTTTTCAAATCAGTATGGGTCAGTGTAAAATTTGTGTTCCGTAGAAGTCTGTGTTGGGTCCGAGGTTTTTTTACCATTTATGTCAATGACTTCTGTAAAAAACAAAGTTTTATATGTTTCAAAATTTGTATGACACTTTATTGGCATACGAGTATAAGAGACTGATGATATTCATATTCATAACACTTTATTCATTTTTTTCACAAAGGATACAATGAATAGTGTTAATTTTCTAAATGTAAATCCTATATAATTTTCTTTTTACTAATTTATTATTACTTTACTTTTTTGTTGTTAAAGATAATTTAAATAAAAAGTAATAATTTAATGAATAAAAATTACTACATCTAGAGTATTATGCGTTATATTTTTTATGATGATCAAAATAAACAATAATATATTAAGTTTTATTTCTTAATAATGTAAAATAACTATCTATAAAAAATTCATTATTACAATATTATATTAATATGTTACATTATAATATAGGAATGGAATTATACTTTCATTCCTTAACCTCACACAGTAGCATAAATAAGGACCTTTTATATTTTTTGGTACCATTTATATAATTTATAAAATAAAAACTTTGTAGTACAGTAGGATTTAAATTACAGCTTATTTGTTCAGTTTAGTGGCCAGTACAATATGTCTGCAAATCAATTTGAGAAAATTTCGATTAACATCAGCGTTTTTTGTCATGTGCTACTCAATTTAATAATCAAATGTGTATGATGTCATGATTGTCACTTTCCAACTATTTTTAATTTTAAAATAATACAATTGAATCAAGAAAGTCCTTCTTGAGTAACAAATGGTCCCTGAATAATAAATCTGTTGTGAGTGCGTGTTGGGGTTGGCAGTGAGTCAACCAGGTAGTTAGGACAGTTCGTGTTCACCCCCTCATCAGTCCAACCCTGCTATAAATGCATTCAATTAGTGGCTGTACAGTCAGAAAAATAATTAATGACAGTTGTTTTTCATTGATTACTTGTAAGTATTCTAAAAGTACTGGAAATAAATTTTCAGGCCCATCATTTTTGAATGACCAAACAACATGGGTATTATTCTAATTTTTATTAAATATAAATTTGTATTTCATTTAGTATACATGTATTGTTTGGGATTTTTTATAATGTTTTCTGTAATTTCTCAACTTTATTCCCTGTTTGAGAGATTGTCCTGTGGCCTTGCAGCAGTCCTTATACAATGGTTGCACCATAGGACCAGTCCAAGGACATCGAGTTTCTATCTTGTTTCTTTTATTCGGTCATTGGTTTCTTTATGTCCTTGCCATTGATTATGTTGGTGAACTTATTTTGCCTGGCTTAGGGAAGGTCAGACTTATCAGTTTGTTTGTAACAACTTTTCTCTCCTTCACACAATTTATATAATATTTTGGAATCAAGCACATATGATTTTGTCAATTGTAATTAAGGATTCATATTTTAAATTCATTTTTTTGATAAAATATAGAAACTTCTATTCTTGGTGAAGTAAACACAGAACTTAAACAGAAAAATATTGATTTCCCCTTCAATGCAGTGATTTTTAATGATTAAATACTAATTTTATTGTTAATTTTACACATTTCTTTTTTGTCTAGTCATTAAAAATTTAAGTTCATTAAATTAATTTAATTTAATCAAACCACCAGTTCAACACTTTGTGGTTCGGATTCCACAGCTGTAGGCTTTATTTACCCTGGCTACTGGGCTATTAATAAAATAGTTCTTTCTAAGGAAAAAAATTATAGTATAATCTGCTACATTCAGAACGGTACCTGACATTTTGTTGTGGTCTTATCTTATGACAGTAAACAAATTTTCTAGTCAGGCTTTTATTAAAACAGTATCATGTAAAAAATTACTATGGATTTATTTGCAATGGTTGCTGTGCTCTTGTAGCCAAGCATGGATCTGAATTGAAATTGAGGTAATTCCCAGATTAATACATATATACTGAATGATACAAACTTAATTCAAAGCCAATAATAATTCAGGAAGATCACCATAGGTAATAAAGGATATTGTACATAAATATAGAATGAATGAATAGATAATTGTACCGTTAGTGTAACTGGATATCATATAGGAAATATGCCTACATGAGTGAGGAATTATTTTGAAATTTTTATAGGAATTTGCACAACTCATTGATTAATAATAAACAATTAAATAATTAACTGAAAGTATACATGACAAGTTGCAGGTGACATAAAGTGAGAAAAGGACATGTATATATATATATATATATATATATATTTATAATTCTTCAATATATATATATATTTATAATTCTTCAATAGTAAGCCAACAAGAGGGAACTTGTGAATATACAATCACAATTTTTCTCATTTATTATTTGTTTATGAATATGAATTTCCCTTGGTAAAATTAATTTCAATGAAGTCATTGCTTTAGCCAGTGAGTATGACACTGTGAATTGTGGTCTAAAACAAACATGTTTATGTTTATTTAACATTAATAAATCATGTAATGTGTAATAAATTATGTTGTTCTTTTGTTCCAGATCATTGTCAGTTGGCACTAAGGCTGGTTACCGGATATATTCGCTTAATTCAGTTGACTCCTTGGAACAGATCTACGAAGATGGTAATTATATATAATTTTTAATTACATAATCATTATTCTTTGTTTGTTTTAATTGTTTTTAGTGAAACACCTTCTCATCAATGGAGTTCTCTTCATTGATAAGAAATAATGATTGATTAGATTAAGAGGAAGAATTCTACCCACGCACTCAGTGAATGCATTCATCTGTGTGAGCTTGTTAAAGCTGTCTGTATTGAGGGTGGGAGAGTGGGGAGGACTCTGGTGTACTGGATGATTATTTGGCAACTACTACTCAAATGTGGCCATGAAGGTTTTGTATGACCATTCAGTAGCCTTCATTACCTCTTTTAGAACTTTTTGCACTAGCTTATTTTTTCCTACTGTTGTTGTTGGGAGTTTAAAAAGGCCATTATTTCTATAATATCCTCAGTCTAGTGGAGTCAACAATTTATCAAGCTTTATTGTAAAAAGAATTTTGAGCTAATTTCTGAACCCATTTGCTTTTTTTTGTGCACTGGTGTCTTTCCAGACGTTTTTAAAGTTGAAAAAAAGACCAGTTTTGTTTGTACAAAATAAGTTAACAAACAAAGAAAATGTCAGACCAATCTCTTAATTGAAGATTGTCAAAGGTGTTGAAGAGGATAGTTCACATACAATTAACGTCCTTTCTTAGAGAATTAAAACATTCTTGCCTAACATCAGTTAGGTTTCAAGTAAAACTGATCATGCTTTGTGTAGCTTACTTGATCATGTAGTTTATCTCCTCGAATATAGTTAACTAGCCTTGGGAGAATTTTGCAACCGTTATTTATTGATGAAATTGGTCCTTTTTGGTTTATGTGGTCTATCTATTAAATATTTTGAGTCTTATTTTAGTGGACGACAGCAATTTGTTGACTTAGCAGGTCATGTGTATAAATCCAGAAGTGTCTTGGCTGGGGTCCTGCAGAGATCTCTTTTTGGTCCGACATTATTTCTATTACTTATCAATGATCTAAGTGTTAAAAATCCTCATAATATAACTGTGTATGCTGATGACTCAACAGTTAGAACAAATGACAACATTCATTTAATTTTATCAAAAAAAATCTTGTATAAACATCATTAAAAAGTTTATGGATTAAAAATTGAAGAAATTGTATGACCTATTTAAAGGCCTTGTTAAACGGCCAACTATCATAGTACCGTGAAACTGAGAAGCCTGCATTGTGATCAGGGCTGTACAGTCATTCTTGAGTGAAGAGGAGCTCCCAGATGCCTGTCATGGTTGTTTTGCTACTCTCATGTTTTATAGTATTGAAGTTTGAGGTTGGAGTCCACATGCAATTAACTGTTGACTAGGCATCCCGATAGAATTGCGGCATGTGCAGATCGGGCAAGCCTGCGGTAATCACACACATGTTGAAGGAGCCGATGTGACTCTTGAAGGTATTCACCAAACATTTGTGCTATGCAATAGGTTTATCGTGTATTTGTAATGAGTTATTTGGACGCATATTGGGACTAGCGGAGTTGATTCAAAACAGTTGTAGTAAATAGAACTAATGCCAACAGAGCGCAGAAGCTTACTCTTTTCAGAGTATCTATATGTAACCTTGGCAGTCTTTGTTGAGTAATGAATGCCATTACAAAACATCAGCTGTTGCATAAACATTCTTTATTCGATTCGATGTTGGAAACTTGTTTATTACTTGGGGCGTATCTCTTATTATGATTTACTGTTCTAACCTAATGTATTGGTGAAGTTCATTGTAGGACATTTATGTTATACAGTGCTCGTAAGAAGTTTTTATCATTTCATTTTTATTTGTTATATGACAATAGACAATATTTTTTATTTACATATTTGTTAAGAACAGTAATTGTGTCATAAATACAACTAAAACTAATACTAAAGTGAGTAATTTGTACAAAGAACGATGTTAATAATTTTACAAATTAAGTTTAAAATACAATATTGTTGAAGTATATAAAATATTACCCATTTAAATTCTTCAATTACCCATTTAAATGTTTAAATAGGTTACCAATTACGGAATACAGAACAGGTTACAATTACCAATTTACAGAAATTTTTCAAGTGAATAAAAGAATTGTACTTAGAAAATAGTTAGTAAACACATTAAAAAGAAGTCAACAAATTATGAATAAGCGTTATTAATATTTAAAAAATATAAAAACAAACAAAACAGAAGTTAAAAGGATAAAGAAAAGCATGGTCTTACAAGATTAAAACAAAAAATAACAGAAATTTACATTTTGTCGTTTGTTAACATAAGAAGTTGAGTCTAGAAATTTTCTCTTTACAGAATTTTTTTTGAGGATTTCTGTTATTTACAAATAAAAAACTCATTTATGGAGTAGACAGGTTGCTCAACTAGACAGACTTGGAAGTACTTTTTGAAGTTGAATGCAGTCATGTTCATGAGGTTTTGTGGCAGTTTATTAAGGATTTTGCAACCAATGTATGAAGGTTTTTTACTGAAGGGTGTTGTGTGATGAATTGGGAGGCTGTAGTCAGTTGCCCTCCTTGGATTGTAAGAATGGAAATCCTCATTTCTGGGAAGGTCAAGCTGGAGGGTGTAAATGACAACTGAGTGTATAGAGGGCAATGACAGTTAGAATTTTGAGAGATCTAAAACTTTCTCTGCAACTGTTTCTGGGGCCAATCCCAGCAAGAGCCCTAATGGTTTTTTATGGAGGATTTTGGAGAGATTCACTTCTAATGTTCCACCCCATGAAATTAACCCATACCTAATGTGGGATTCAACTAAGGCAAAGTATGTTGTCTTGGTAGTTTCTACTACTCCTATCCATTTCATTCTTTTCACTGCATTTATCCCAGATGACGGTTTCTTGGTCAGACCAGGTGAGATTTGCATCGATTATCATGCCTAGAATCTTTGTGTTGGTTCTACAAACTATTAATGTGGTTTTTGAGGGGTATATAGCTAAGTTGTTTTGTAGGTAATACCACAGAATATAGACAGATACAGAAGCCCCACGCAATGCTAAATTTTGAAACGCGAGATCGCTTAACTCACCGGCCAGATCATACGCGGCGCTAGTGGTAAAAACCGGCCAAGCGCGGTTGCCAAACTGTGGCTGGCCGGCCGGCCCAGCCGGCCAGGGAGAAATCCCTCGCTCCCTACGCATCGACTCTGGTCTCTCAGGCTAGTCAACTCGTCAACTGCAACAGTCCCGCGTGTATGGCACGAGCAGTCCAACAATGATGCATATGCGGAGTTTAATATTACTGAACATCTTTTACTGTTATAACGTAATATTCATATTAACATTTTTTATTGACAATTATTGTTTGTTTAATTCGGTGCCTGCCCTAAACCGCCCAATCTTAGTATATATTAGAAAAAAATTAAAATAATCAGGTATTCTTTCCTATAATACGTTTTTGTTTCTCTTGTTTACTATAGGTCTTCACCGACAAGTTTTGCATAACTTGGTGAGACCTAGATTTTGTACACACGAGTAAAAATAAGTAAATAAAACATATGGAAAAATATTTTGCCTGTGTAAAGGCCCGTGTAAATGAATAAAGTAAGTGTAAAAGCGTATGTATGTATTTAATGTAATGTATTTAAGATAGTAATAATAATAATAATAATTAAAATAAATACTTGCAATTTTGTAAATAATAGTCTACATAAATGTTAGTAAAATTATTTTGTATACTTTATTATTTTATTGGCGTTGTCAGACTAAAATTCCATACACGTAGCTTAATCAACTATTTAAAAAATACATTATTTTAAACTTTTCTTCAGGTATTCATCAGTAGGGTGCTATTTTCGCTCAAAACTTGACTAACTGAAAATTAGATAAATATAAAACATAAATAATCCTATTACAAAGAACAAATGTTTTCCAATTTTATCGTGGCTAGGGAGATGATTTCTTTAAGTACTATTAAAGCCAAACAACACTGACTAATCACAAATTCTCAAAAATCATAAGACCTAAAAATTTGCTATAAACATTCATTACAGGCTATAGACATATACTAAGAGGGGATTTGTCAAAAGTTTTTCTCAAAAATCTAAATTAAGGCAGATAACTAATATCCCAATACTAGCAAATCATTGTTACCCTAACAATGAGAACGCTTATGACATGCACGGTTGACACTGTTGCACATTTGATATAAGAGGTTATTTTTTTAACTGTGTATTGAAACAATGTTAAGCATGTAATACGAAGAAAAATAACAATATTACACGAGTGAGTGAAATGAGCGTAGCCAGTAACGGGGTTTTGCACACTTAGCGTGCTGTGGTATCCCCTAGTTTAAGAAAAAAATAGGTTTTGGATTATTACTATTATTTTTTAGTTTTAAATGGGTAAAAAATGTTTAAAGGAACATAAATCTCGAACGGGGACAAAGTTTTTGGGAGATTGAAGGCGATAGGTTCCATGCTCGGTTCTCTTAATACCGATACGGCGTCCGCACAATGGTTGCCATCGACGTGGACACTACTAGAGGCGTATGGGGTGTTCATGTTGGATGGTAGTCAAGGTTCGGATGTTGTATAGGGAAGAGAACTGAGTGTCAGACTTGTCTGTTAGCTGAAAATCAGACCAACGCTACGTGGTTCGGATTTTACGGAAAGCTGCAGGTCCGATAGTTGCCCTGGCTGTTGGGCTATTAATAAATTGCACTTTCTGAGGAACAGTTAAACTCAGTTAGTAACCAGACTACACTCATATCATCGTTCATATTCGCCTTAAAATACGCACAACGTTGTGTCGGCGTCTCATATGTTAGAACAAATACTGTTTCCTTCAAACCAGATGGAAAATAATATTTGAGGCAAAGTTCAAAGAACGCGCGCCCATCACGTGTTTATCTAGTTCCTGCATCCTTTCCGTCTGTAAAAAAAAATCTGAATAAAACTCAGTCAATCTATATACTATAAAGCTCGATGTAGTGACTGACTGACTCACTGACACTAAATGTTGAGGCATTTCCCGGCGTCTTACCCGGGTATACTTGAATTGAAGCTCTCTGTCTTAAACCTCCAGGAACATTCACAAAAGTTTACTTTTTTCACTCATAAACAAGATGGTGGCCTTTTTACCCCAAAACTTCCCCAATGTCCCCAATGGAAAAAATCACTAAAAAGTAGTTTTTATTACCTAAGTTCAAGAAAATATTTAGTAAAATGTCCAAACATTCACAGTTCTACACGTGTAACAAACGCGTACATTATATATGAATTTCAGCTTAATAACTCAAACATTTGTGGTATCGGGGGCTCAAAAACTGAAAATTTTAAAAATGTAAAAATTTTAAAAACTGATCTAATCTACTCAAGTGAGGTATCAATTTAAAGCCATTTCTCTCCTGAAACAAAATACAATATCAGATTTTGAACAGGGTAAATATTAAGGGATAAATGTTCCTAAAACAAAACAACAAACTCCTAAAACCAGTAAAAGGGTAGTACAAAAATAAAACTGACAAGTGGAGCATCAAACTATATGTATTTATCTCAAACATTACATTTTACCTTTACATCTTGGAAGAGATAACGTTTAAGGGTTCTGCCCCCCCCCCCCCAAATAAAAAGAAGCTCCAAAACCCAAAATTGAGTACTAATGTCAAACTAATACACTCAAGTGGGGTATCAAAATAAAAGTATTTATTTCTTAAATACTAATTTACCATCCGATTGGAGAAAAGTCTATGTTTAGGGGTTCCACTGCCCCAAAAACCAAAATTAATGGTCGTACTGGTTAAAAATCCTGACGATCTTTCTCACGAGGCGACATGCCGAGATCCACAAATGGACTGTAGCAGTATCTTGGTGAGGCCGCAAGCCGAACTTCCCCCGCGAGGCCGTAGGCCGAGTTCCATACCTGCCTGTAGAAGAGCGTCTTGGCGAGGCCGTAGGCCGAGCTCCTCCACGAGGCCGCAGGCCGAGTTCCTCAAATGGGACTGTAGCAGAGTGTCTTGGTGAGACCGCAAGCCGAACCTTCCCCCGCGAGGCCTGTAGCAGAGCGTCTTGGCGTGGCCGAAGGCCGAGCTCCCCCACGAGGCCGCAGGTGACCCATATCTCACGAGCACAGCTAGTGACGACGGGGTTGGCATGCGAAGCGGGCAGGGGTGTCCCCTAGTTTCTGAATAAAATTGGTTTGGTTTCGGTTATTTTATCATTGTATCTTGTTATAACTTAGTGTTTTAATGGAGAGAAAGTTTGTGTTAGAGGAAGTATACAAATTTATACAAATAGAATCACTGCGGATGTTAAGGTTCCCAAAACACCTATCACAAGTGTACGTGGAGAACTGTGGTAAGTGAAAGATATTTTTTTAAATAATACACATCATTTAGGCCTAGATTATTTTCCTCGAGCCATTTGTGCCATGTGTTAATATACATTAATCAAACGTCTTCTGCGTCTTGTCCCCGCATTGTCAATTATCTTCTATTGTCTAAAACTGTAACAATGCCATGAGTAAACTGAAAAATACTAAATTAAAATGTTAAAAGTGTTTAGCAAAGCCCGTCTTCAACCTTATGGTAGCGCTATCAGCGTTCACGGAGTGAAAGTGACGAATGCTGCAGTCGCACACCATTCACACACCTTACTTCACTAACCTATGCGATACATTTCCTGCAGCAAAAGTATACCCACATTCGTATTTGGTGACTAATCGTTAAAATGAATAAGTGAAACCAGTTTGATATAAACTCCACGTTAGACCAAACTATTTACATTATCATAATCCGGGTAGGACCGTGTCTGATTTCTATGTACACTAATTAGATGTTGCCGACGTTTCGAGTGCATTGCAGCTCTCATCTTCAGGGCGACATACTCATCACCAGGTACATTACGTATACTCTGTGGATCTAGTAACAGAGTGTGTTGCCCTGAAGATGAAACTGCAATGCACTTGAAACGTCGGCAACATGTACATAGCGTCATACAAGGTGAAAAAAATATAGAAACGCTGACTTAACATATAAAAGTGAAATCTTGCACATCATCTTGGTCACAAAAACCTACTTTTTCATACCATTAGTGACTTTTCATCCTTTCACTGGTACGGCCCGTGAGGAGTTGAACGAACATCTTAAATCTAAGCCAAGTTTGGTATTCAATGAAAGGTCTATTTAAGAGAATTAATTGTCGCAAACTGGACTTGGAAAGGCGGCCATTTGAATGTCATGACAAACAAATTGTCTTGTGAAGTAACTAATTTATATGGTTATTTTTCCATACATAATTTGATAATTTAATTTCTCTTAGTAATTGTGTTTAAGACTTTTATCTGTTCTAAAGACTTGGATATAAATCAGTCTTTTAACTGTGTCACCAATATTCCTTTTTTGTCTCTTAATCTGTCCACTTTAAAGTATCTACAAGCAGTAATAAGGGCCTTTTAAAATTGCCAAATTGAAAGGTTTCAAAATGTGAAAAGGGGTGTAGAAAATAGAGGGTTGAGTAAGATGAATAAAAATAATGTGGTTATGAAAGATCGAGATATGAGAAATTTTGGTGATAAGATATAATTTTTAAAATAGTCTATATGTTTACTATGTGTTTACAGTATCTATTTTGTATTGTATAACACTTTTAGGGCGTATTTATGTAACAATTTACGTTTTGTTTTTGGGTTTAATCAAATGTTTATTAATGTAAATAGTTCATAAATGTATCGATAGTTAAAAGTATAACTTCTAATTATATGTTTCAAGGATCCTTATAAGCATGTGCCATCAATACAATTTGCTTGTCTCTGTATCTGCTCAGGTAATCTATAAACATTGATGATATTCAGTCGGTATAAAATAAGTAAAAAAATGAATCAATTTGGCAAATTGAAAGGTTTAAAAATAGTAAGCCCTAATAAAAATAATGAGCTTATGAGAGGGATGTATTGAGAAATTGTGGTGAATAAATTCTGTATAGTATGTATGTCTAAATTATATGTTATATTTTATAGTTCCTCGTGGTGTAATATCACTGACAATGCCCAAGCTAACTGCAGAATAAAAATTTTGGTTTTCTTATCATCCATCGTTATTTTACCTTCCTTAAACAATTAATTGTTTCATAATTTAATTTGATAAATTATCATAAATGTTTCATAAACTTGTTTATTAAGAATACAATTAAACAATCCCCTTTATTTAGAAGTGTATAAAATAGGTTTCATTTGCTCAACGTATAACTTATGTACTAGAAGAATTTGGCTAAAATTCAAACAAAAGGATGTATAGGGTCAAAATACGCGGAGTAAATGCAACTCAGTGAACGTAAGCGAGGGTAGGCCTATTCCGGGCCTTGCACTGTCTGACTGTCGGTTGGAGTTTTGTCTGTCCATTCTGTATTCCTATTTCTCCCTCCACTGTGGGAAAACGGGAATCCCGCACTATGATCTGGCAACGCCGCGCCAGTTAGCGACCGTCTCAACGCCTTCATTTTGAGAAATACCACGAACTGCCCGTTTCATTATTTCCTATACCGTGGGGCTTCTGTATCTGTCTATATTCTGTGGTAATACTGAAGTACTTTTTCTGTAGATGTTAGGATATCTGAGTTTAGTTTATTAACTGCGTTATTTGTGAATGACTTTAGGACTAAATATTGCATTAAAAATAAATATATAAATAAAATACAATTTGTGGTGTTTTATTCAAACTTTCAATCACATTTTTTAAATAAAATAAAATTTGGAATGACAAAATATTACTTTTTTGGCCATAAGACTTATATAATAACCCATTAGTCAATGGGATAAACTTTTTACTGTAAAGAAATGAACACGTAGGTTCTTTCCTACCACAACAATCTTGCAAAAGGCTTTTCTATTGACTCTGCATTCTTACCCTCTCCTCCCTATACATTTACAAAATATTTTATAATTTATTTTTCTCTATTCTAAAATAAATTTGAGTTAAAGTAGTGTGTGACACTGCTAATTAATTGGTGTACAAATTAATAAGGTGTTCACCTTTGATTTCATTAAACATTTGAAATCTTACCATTTTATAGCAGTTTTATAATTCCTTCATATTAATTATTATTAAAGTTACTTTTACAGTTCATTATTTGCTTTTAGGCCTGCATTTTTTTCTGTTTTTAAAATTAGTATCTAGCTAATCAATTATTAAAGCCCAATACTCCTTATTCTAAAGTTTAAGTAACTGTCCTTCCTCTTTGAGAAAGTTTCAAGATGTTCATCAGAGTTATGTAGTGTTGGAGATTCTTAAGAAAATAGTTTTATAAACATATTTTAACTGTACAGTCATTAAATTGTATCACAATTTTGGGCAAGTGTGTTTCATTATTTTTCACTATCATAAAATTATTATTTTTGTAACTTACCAAAACCAGAATAATAGGGGTGTTTAAAATTAGTATTGAAAGCTAAACATCTGTATACAGTATGTTGTGTCATAGGCAGAAACAAAAAATATATTTAAAAACCAAACAATGGACTTTGTAAATTGCTGCAATACAAACATCAAGCATTAGCTGACATCTTTGTATCATGTTATTATAAAAGTTAAAAACCAAATAACAATAGATATTCAGAAGATTATTCCCAAACCAAATAAAAAAATTATCAAGAACAGATAATTTTCTATCATTAAATTTGCTCAGGTTTTACGTCAAGTTGCACTTGAATGATAAAAAGCAATAACAAGAATTGTTGTTTGGCCTGATTTTATCAGAGCAATAAAAGTGATTGCACTATCCCATTAGTTTATTATCCATTTATTAAATTGGCAAGAATATTTATTGGTGCACTGAAGTTTTGGGAACCATCCAAATGATTTGAATTCTTCAATATTCATCAAAACAGTAAATAAAGTCATAATTAATTGAATTAATATAAGCTGAGCTATACAGTAAGCTGTAAACATTAACAAAACACTCTTGAAATTCCAATGTTAATTTGTATATGATTTTATATATTGTATATATATATGTATAGATAATTTTATGCTTATTATGACAGTAACCTGTAATTACCGAGTTTAATAAAAGAGCTTCTCATTTACTTGGAATTTCTGCAAAAGAAGAATAAAACAAATTTGGGAGTTTTAACTCTCCATTGCCAGTACATATATTCAACTATTAAGTACGTTAATCTATCAGTTGAAATTAAAAAAAAATTGTTTCTTACCATCACAACACAAGATATCATATTTATTTATAACCTCATCGTCTTGAATAAAAAAAAATAATAATAATAATAAAAAAAAAAACAACTGAAATGGAAACTTCCAAATGGTATTTCAAAAATTGAAAATAATTTAAAGTTGGAAAAATTAAAGGAATATTTGGTTAATAATCCTGCGTATTCGCTTGAGTACTTCTATAATTTGTAGTACTTAGCTTTTTACCATTTATAGGCTTTTGTATACTTATTTATATTTTACATTCATAAGTCTAGTATTGATGTTTGAAACTATTTACCTGTATACAAATATATGCATATGTATATGTACAAATGTATATAAATGTATATGTACAGACATAAATAAAGAGATTTTGAATTGAGTTGAATATTTAAAACTAAATATAGGTAAAATTGCAAATTAAATAATACTTCATTTTAAATATATAGTGATAGTGATCTTAGGGATGATTTTCTAAAGATTATCATGGTGCATTCAAGGCATCATAGTTATTGTAAGATCACCTACTTTTATTACTATTGAAAGACTATGGCTGAAAAATTGTTCATTTCAAATTGGCCTTATGAAAAGTTTTTATGATTTGTATTGTAGTTGATATAAATGTAAAATATCTTTTTGAATATTTAAAACATTGCATAATTCAGGTTAAATAGTCATATGGTAAACAAAAATAATCTGTGTTCTTTGCCCCCGATCTGATTTTTAGAAGTACTGTACTGCATTACAATAACCCACATTTCAATAATTGCATTCGGATAACCCTTTACAAAAGGTTAGTGTAACGAACCTTAAATAACTGTTGCATGACTGCTGAAGAGTTTAATCAACTGTATTAGTATTTTAATTTTGTTAGTGAGACAATTTTTACAGTAAGTTAAAGATTGCAAAAAATTGTAAATAATTTATAACTGTTGAATAGCACTGCCTACAGAATATATCCTTTCTGTCATAGTACTCAAACAAAACATTTTATTACAATTTCAACAACTTTTGAAGTTTTGTTGGCTTGTATCTTGAAAGTTTGTCTAGCTCCATGGCTGTATGGTGGGTGGGCTGGCCATAAGGAGTCATGATCATCTCCTATAGATCTTGTTCATAGAGTGAGTGGATCAATAAGTTTGAAAACTTTCTATAATGTTTTTATTACAAAATAAATTAATATAGTAGTATGGGTTTTATGTTGAGGAAGCAACATCCTAACTTCCCAAAACTACTTAAAAGGAAAAAATTCTCTTTGCCTAACCATGAACAAAAATAAGAATCACTTACAAATCAACAAACATAATCTTAAGATATTACGTTGGAATGCTAGAGGCCTGACCCAAGCAAAAAAATTGGATTAAAAACTATTATAAATAAAAAAGATATTGATGTATTTTGTATCACAAAAGCAAAATTAACAAAGCAATATACAAATTTGAAAGTTATAATATCTATATAATGGAAAAAAATAGGCAGGGAGCTAGTGGTATATTGTTAGGTGTACACAATAATTTAACAACAACCTTTGAACTTATTAAGGAAATGGGTGACACAAACGATAAATTAGAAGTCTATTTATCATTTGTGTCAGAAGTCTACTAATAAATGTGTGAAAAATAATTAACCATTTAAAAATATATTCAGTTTATAATCCACCACATAGTTTTCCAGAATTTGACTACTTAAAAATTTCTAGTAAAACCGTTATTATTGGCAATTTTAATGCACATTTTAAAAGAGCAGGCTACGCTGATCAAAACTACTCTGGAAAAGCTATTGAAGATTTACTCAATACTACAAATATTTAATTAATATTTAAATATAATGATACACCATCTTATTTACATTATAATGGGACAGCCAGAAACCCAGACCTTCTACTTGTTTCATCATTTTATAACACTGACAGAATACTAATTGAAGATCCTGGAGCTGGACACAGAATAATGATAGCTAAAATTAAAATTAATGTTTCAAGAAATAAAAATCCATTTTTACAACATCAGATCTTCCTGAAATTTTAAAAAGGTAAATTGGACCAATTTTACTAATACGCTTGAGATAGAACTAAATGAAAATCATATAGATTTTAATCAAAACCCGATAAAATATATGACACTATTATAAAACTTGTCCTTAATTCAGCTAAAAAATTATCCCATATGGTAAACAAAAAAATACAAATTTTTTTGACAAAAGAATTAAGTGAAACGAAAAAAATAAGAGACAACTTAAAAATTAGGCTGAACAAGAAAAAAGCCAAAAATCAGTAAACAAATAGAAGAACAGATAATGAAAATGGCTGTAAATGATTTAAAAAGAAATACATTTAACTCTTTCATCTCCAACATAAATTTCAAAAAATATTCTGCAAAAACATTCAAATTTCTTAATAAAATTCAAAATTAAAATACTGACTTGAAAAAAGAACCAATAAAAAGGTAATAACTATGTAATAAACGACAAAGATATTAGTAATGAATTTGTTAAATTTTTTCTCTAAATCCCTAAAGAAATATAGCAAATTTTAAACGGAAATTGATACAAAAAAAGAAAACTATAAAACAATCTCTAGAAAATACAAGTATTAAAACTAATAGCATTTTTCTAATGCATTTTCACTATCAGAACTAAACATTGCTGTTGATCAATTAAAAAGGCACCAGGTGTTGATGGGTTACATGCTGAATTTTTCATCCATTTTGGCTACAAAGCAAATTCCACAATACTCAAACTTTACAATCAGATTTGGAACCTGGGAATAATACCAACAAGATGGAAACAAGCAATAATAATCCCAACATTAGAAAAGGACAAACCCACAAAGAATACATCAAGTTATAGACCTATTTCTTTAACAAGTGTTTCAGCCAAATTATGGAAAGAATGGTCAATAAAAGACTTAATTGGTTCCTTGAAGAACACTCCCTACTATCTCTGATAGATTCTCTCTCTATCAGAGATAGTAGCTCTGATAGAGAGAGAACAAAACAAGCTGGTTTCCGATATCACAGACCTACAAACCAACACCTAGTAACACTCTGTCAGCACATCAAGAACTGCATTAACAGAAGTTATATACTAACTGCAGTTTTTGTTGATTTCAAATGTGCTTATGACTCTATATGGAGAGAACACTTACTAAAAAAGATGGTAAATATTGGTATAAAAGATCGTATGTTACGATGGTTCCAACAATTCTTATCACAATGATGTATTCTTGTTAAGTATGGTCAAGCTTTATCAAAATAAAAAAAAATTACAAACAGGTTTTCCCTAAGGTACTGTAACTAGTTGTACATTATTCAATATATATTAATAACTTGGAAAACTCACTGAAATCAGTTAAGTATATAATTCAAAATGTACGCAGATGATGTAGTTATGTAGATAGAAACACCTAAATACAATGCAAAAAATAAAACTGAAACTATCCTCAATGAAGCAATTTTACATTTGTATAAATGGAGCAATGAAAATGATATGACAGTCAATATTGAAAACTTACTTCCAATCTTTTCCCTCTCTCATGAACCAAAACATCCACAACCAAAATTTAATGATAAAATCCTTGATCAGAAAGAAAACAGTAAATATATTGGTGTAGTATTTGATAATAAATTAAGTTGGAAAAGTCAAATTAAAAATGAAATAGAAAAACTAGTAAAAAAACTCACTATTTTGAAAAGATTATGTGGTAGTAAATGGAGAAGTAACATGAAAACACTAAATAAAACATACAAACTATATATACAACCTATTTTAACATATTGCTGTGAAGTACTTATAACTGCTAATCAAACTCAATTAAATAAGCTTGAATGTATTCAAAACCAAGCAATAAGGCTAATTATGGGAGCAATTAAAAATACATCCATTAATGCAATACTTACTTTAACAAATCACATGCCAATAAAAATGATTATTCAAGAAAAAGCACTTATTTTATATGAAAATTTGTTAAGACTACATAATAATACATTTTGGAAAAATCCTTCAAACTCAGTTGAAAAGCTGAAAACTCAAGATTGGTTTTATTTAAAAAATACATCAATGCCAAATTATTTATAATTTATCTTTTCTAGCAGAATGCTTTTTGCTTTTTTTTTAACATACCCAATTAAAATTAACAACATACAATTCAACTTAAACTTAACAAAAACTAAAAAAAAAAAAAAAAAAAAAAAAAAAACTACCTAAACCCTGAAATACTAAAACAACTAAGATAGATCAATAAATAATCACAATAGATCAAAATTATCCAAAACCTTAATGGACTCATATTTATACAGATGGTTCAGAACTAACCCAGCAATCTTTGGTGCTGGAGTTTTTTCCAGCTATTTTCACACTATCAAACACTTGATTCGTCTAAAACTGCCTTTGATGGTGAAATAGCTGCAATAAAACTAGCTGTAAATAAATTAGTACATGAATATATACAACCTAAAAACATTGTCTTATTTTGTGACTCTAAATCAGCAATTTGAAGCAATTTGTAATCATACAAAAATGAAATCAAAAAAACTAATGGAATGCAGAACATTTAATTAAAAATTAAATTATCAAAATACAAATTTTATTTTCCAATGGATTTTTTTCACATTGTAATATCAAAGAAAATGAATTAGCTGACAAACTAGCTAAACAAGGAGCAACAAAAAATCCACCCCATCAAAACAACACAACTACTTTCTACCAAGCAAAAACAAAATTAAAATTCTATAAAATATAATTTCTAAATTACTTTAAAAACGAATTAAAAGACAAATAATGGAAAAATTTAAATGATATTCCAGATTTCCCAAGAAATATGCTGTTGCTGCTTTTCGTTTGAAAACAGGACATGATTGCCTTGGAAAGTATCTTCATCGCTTCGGAATATATGAAAATCCAAATTGTATTTTATGTAATTCATCTGATCTTATGGACAAGGACCACACTATGAATTGTTCAAAATTAACAAAAAATAATTATACTGTAGATATTGGGAAGCCAGGTCACTAATGAGTTAATGACGTTTTGTCAAATACTCTGCTGTTTAGTAAAAAAAAAAAAATGTCGAGGAAGCAAATGTCACTTGTGACATGGTAATTTTAGAAAATTTCACACACAATGTATACTAAAATGAAAACCATCTCTCAGAAAACGTGAGATCATAGTTTATTTTATTTTGTAGTTTGAGATTGTTTGTTATGTTACTGACATCCACAGTGGTACATGCTGTTTATGTTGGTAAAGCCAAACATATTTATACTTGTGGTTTGCTGCTATTATTTTATAATAGATCGCCATTTAGTCAGGGTAGGAGGAGGGAGAAAGAGAGAAGGGGTCATATGGTATGTAGAGAAATGTAAGTCATGGAGTAGGGCAAACTGAATGGAAATTTGTGTAGTGAATTAAGAAGAATTCGAATTTGAGATACATTGGGGAAGGGGGAGGAGGGTGTATTTACATGAGAAAACAGCAACTGTGCAGTCGTATTTATGAGTCTGAATGATTAATCAAGCTATAAACATTAAACATACCGTCTTGATAGTAGTGTCTTTGTATTCTCTAAGTTAAGCATAAATGGCTCCTTTTATTTATAACAATATTTGGATTTTGTAGCAAGTTTTTTTTACTTACTCATCGGTAAATAAGAAGAAATCAAACTAACACGTTTATAAATAATGATAGGCCAAGAAGTATAGAGGAATATTCATTAATGATTATTGGATATTCGTATAGCTTGTTTTGGTCCCAGTATACAAATACATATGTGTGTTCCAGGGACGGTGGACTCATGCATCGTGGAGAGGTTGTTCAGCTCCAGCTTGGTGGCAGTGGTCAGTCTCGCTTGTCCTCGCAAACTCAAAGTGTGTCACTTCAAGCGAGGCACCGAGATATGCAACTACAGCTACAGCAACACCATCCTATCTGTCAAACTCAACCGCATTGTCAGTCTAGTATTATTAATATACTTTTTTCACAATTTATTTACTTTTCAAAGTAATAATAGTGAATATTTCTATAACTTTTCATAGGGCTTTCCATAAAAACTGCCATATTAGAAGTATGTTGTTGTTGACAAATTAAAAAGGTTTTGATAGGTAGATAATATTTGGATATTTCCAATGCCTTGAGTGTTTAAGAAACAAACAGCAACGTTTCGACAGGTATAACAAACTCAAATTGATGGTTTACTTAAATTGATGGCAATAATAAAAGGTATAACAAACTCCTGCCACCTTCAGGTGTACTTACTAACTTAGGCTACATCTAAAACAATTTTTTCCTTAACCCGTACTAAATCAGAAAAGATTTAATACTATATGTTAGATACTAAAGATTACTGTTGAAAGTCAAAAGTTCTTAAAAACTATCACAAATTATACGAAATGCAAAATATAATACACAATACGAAATGTAAAATATGAAATCAGTCAATAAAACACAGAGCAAGTCAATAAATAGACCAAATACTGAATGACATACAAAAATAAATGCAAAATATGAAAAAATCAACAACAAAGCATATAGCAGGTTATTAAACAGACAAAATATTCAACGAGACACAAAATAAATGCAAAATATGAAAAAATTTCAACAAAACATAGAGCAGGTTATTACATAGAAAAAATATTCAACTCATCCAACCAGCTTCCAATTCCACTTAGGTGGGGGGAAGGAGTCCTCGCACCACTACACTTACGAGATCAACTTACCACGATCGTCAAAGACGAACTGAATACTTGCAGTAAGCCGATCCGTGTGGTGGGGAGTAGCCCCCTCCAAACGATGGACTGTGCAAGGTGATTGGGGAGAGGGGGTGTTGTAATCGTCCTGTGTTTTTTAACAATTCTGTTGTGTTTGAAAGTAAGATTTTGTTTGATATTTCCTCATGACGAGCCTCCAAGCTAGTGTTCCGGGGACAAGGTAAAAAATCCCTCCAAGCAGATCTAGGAGCACGGGCATCAGGGTGGGAGCTTGATGGATGTTGGTTTGTAAAATGTTCATGTTTTGTGTCCTACATTTATTGTTGTGGGTGTTCTGGGACGTGCCCAAGCTAGAATCCTGGGGACAAGGCAAACGATGCTCCCTCCTAGCGGACCTAGGGGCACCGGCGTCTCAGTTTCATTGGGTGAGGTGTATGTGTGGGAACAGGTCTTGCTGTATGTGGTTTTTTTTATTGTTGTTAAAATGAAACTAACAGAATCAACCAAAGTGGTCTTATCTCTATGCTACTTTGACTAATTGGATCTTGATTCAACTTAATTGAAGTCCCTTCTATAAACTTTCTTTTATAGTAGTGTGGTTCATGGTGTAATATTTTTACCTCATTCCATAAAAACTTTTGTTCATTTCCCATGCATGTTTAGCTAATTTAGAATGTTGTTTTTCACCATTTTTTATGTTGTTTTTGTGTTCATTTATGCGCACAGAAAGTGGGTGTTCAGTTTCTCCTATGTATTCCCTATCACATTCACACTTTGTACTGTAGATACAATTTTTGGAGGCTTGGTCTTCATTGTATGGTTTTGTCTTACAAAAATGTTGTCTTAATGTGTTCTAAATGCTGTTTTTATATTATATTTACGGGCGATACGCCTTATTTTCTCCGTTACTTTGTGAATGTAAGGAATGTTAATATATGCTGCTGTTTGTCTTCTTTTTGTTTTTGTGCTATGTTAGGTATGCGTGTTTTACATTTGTTTATAGTCTTTGACATGTAACCATTATTGTTTTAATCGAGTGTAATGTTTTCAAATTCGTTATTTAGATCTGTTTTATCTTTACACACAGTTTTACCTATGTCAAAGAGAGAGTAGACTACTCCTTCTTTAACAGATTGACTCTGGTTGAACTTAAAGTTTAAGTATCTGCCTGTGTGGGTCTTTTTCTATAAATTTTAGTATTTATGGTGTTCCCTTCCCTGTTCAAAGTTACGTCCAAAAATGCGAGTTGTTTGTTATTTTCCTTCTTTATTGTTAGTTTTATAGTTGGGGATATGTTGTTTAAGTGTTCTCTGAAATCGTCTAGTTTCTGTTCCCCATGACTCCAGATGACAAAAGTGTCACCACATACCGAAGCCACACCTTTGGGCTGAAAACTGCAGAAACAATTGCTTTCTGCTCGAATTCCTCCATGAAAAAGTTGGTAAATATCGGTGAAAGTGGAGACCCCATTGCCATACCTTCAACTTAGCGATATATGTGACCATTTAGTGTAAAGTAATTTGTTTCAATGCACATATGTAAGAGTTCCATAACTATGTCAACAGGTAGGTTAGATCTTTGTTTTAATGTGGGATCATGTGTTAAACAACACAAACAGCTTGGAGGCATGTCTTGTAACACCCACAACAATAAATGTAGGACACAAAACATGAACATTTTACACACCAACATCCATCAAGCTCCCGCCCTGACGCCCGTGCTTCTAGATCTGCTTGGAGGGAGTTTTTTACCTTGTCCCCCGGAACACTAGCTTGGAGGCTCGTCATGAGGAAATATCAAACAAAATCATACTTTCAAACACAACAGAATTGTTCAAAAACACCGGAATGATTTCCCCCCCCCCCCCAATCACCTGGCACAGTCCACCTAGGCATCGCTTGGAGAGGGCTATCCCCCACCACTCGTCACGGATCGGCTTACCACAAGGATTCACTTTGTCTTTGACGGTTGTGGTAAGTTAATCTCGTAAGTGTAGTGGTGTGAGGACTCCTTCCCCCCACCTAAGTGGAATTGGAAGCTGGTTGGATGAGTTGAATATTTTTTCTATTTAATAACCTGCTCTATGTTTTGTTGAAATTTTTTCATATTTTTACATTTATTTCGTGTCTTGTTGAATATTTTGTCTGTTTAATAACCTGACCTATGCTCTGTTGATTTTTTCATATTTTGCATTTATTTTTGTATGTCATTGAGTATTTGGTCTATTTAATAACTTGCTCTGTGTTTTATTGACTGATTTCATATTTTACATTTCTTTTGTATTTCATATTGTGTATTATATTTTGTATAATTATGTTATGTGTGATAGTTTTTTAAGAACTTTTGACTTTCAACAGTAATATTTAGTGTCTAACATATAGTATTAAATATTTTCTGATTTAGTATGGGTTAAGGAAAAAATTGTTTTAGATGTAGTCTAAGTTAGTAAGTACATCTGAAGGCGGCAGGAGTTTGTTATACCTTTTATTATTGCCATCAATTTAAGTAAACCATGTCTGCCAATTGGGTAAATCAAATTTACAAATTAAATGTATGTTCAGTGAATATCTTGATTGCATTCATTGAAATATTTTAGGAATATCAGACTAACCTATCATGAGTTAAAACAATATGTTTCTGTTTCTTCACTACATGTTTTGGTATTATTATACCATCATTAGATGAAATTCAAAACAATTTTCTCTCTTAATAAATTAAAAATTGCACAAGTACACATTAAGAAGG
This sequence comes from Stictocephala bisonia, assembly GCA_035578905.1. Lineage (NCBI taxonomy): Eukaryota > Metazoa > Arthropoda > Insecta > Hemiptera > Membracidae > Stictocephala > Stictocephala bisonia. The sequence continues at coordinate 49,338 of JAQJVL010003844.1, forward strand.
ACTAAGTATTAAAGAAAAAATAGATAACAATTTCTGTTAGGTTAAGTATAGAAAATGTTCACGGACTTGAAATATCTAAAAAAGTCTTGAGTTTATTTTATTTGCTCATGGTTTATGAGGTAGGCAAACAATGTTTTGCTCAAAAACAGATGTAAATCTAAAATATTATATGAATATTTTTAATGGTTGAACACATATCAATCTACTATTAAATTCTAAGTTTCAACCTAAGTCTTGCTTTTTTCATAAGAAAATAATTAAATATTTTATCCCTGAAGAATGATCAATAATCAAGTTAAAATTATATCTCTATCTAGGCCTTGACAGTAGACATACATATACATCAGCCATGTTCATGTATATCACATATCCCCACTGTAGTGGCTAATTCAATATCTGGATATTCGGGGACCACACGAGCTGACAGCATATTCCCCCCCCCCCCCTAGAATACAGAAAATATGGTAAGCACATCAGGTTCTGACACTGTTCGTTACCAAGATTTGCTATTGAAGCCATAGCTTCCCCAATAGCCTCTCTTAGCTGGATCAACACCAGGAAACATGAGGTGCAATATTAATATCGCCACACCAGACTTACCACTCGGCCACTGAACATATAAGACCTAAGCGGTTAAGTAAGGCTGAAATGTAAAAGAATTTATAAAGTGTCATGTTCTACAGGGTGATTTGTGATTTTGTTTTAGCCATGAAAAATCAATTTTAATCAGCAAAATATATAGACGATCACCAATTAAATAAATTAAAGAATGATTCATCCTTTTTCAATTTTGATTGTCCTATTGTTTTAAGCTTAAAATAACGGTGTTAAATACCTTATTACATGACCATGTTCTTTTTGAAATTTTTGAAGTTGACTCCTAGATCCTTGTCCCCAAGTGATCGCTAATAACATCACAACATTCTAAACGTAGTTTGGGTTGCTTTTTCAAAAAGAAAATTAAACTTTGGAAACAAGTTAGATGGTAGCTGATTTCTTAACCCATTGAGGTAGTAGTTATTTTTGCTATGTTGCTCTAGTGGGCAGCAATTAAAATGTGTGAAATTGTAAGAGTTTAGTAGAAATGATATAACTTTTTTTATGTTATTGATAGAGTAATGAAACTTGCTTTATTGTTTTTCTCATAGAATTTGCTGTAATAAAATGTATACCTAAACTTTCTATAGTAAATATTTGTTTGTTTGTTATTATTAATAAATTTATAATAACAAATTTAGTTTTAAAATTTCAAAAGTAGACTAATTTTTTTTATTTTAAATATTTTTTTTATATGAACAAACCATTTATTTTATGAAAGTACATCTATTTTTGTACATAAAAAGTTACGATAACATATATTTTGAAATACAGTTTACCTAAAAAAAATAAGAAATAAAATTTAGGCTACTGGGCTGATTTTCATTGTTTCTAATGTAGCAAAGCTGTTGTTATGGAAATTTCAATAATGGTGTCTTACAGCAACAATTTATTTTCTTGAAAAACTATATTTATATAAAAAAACACTATTTACAACACAAAATACTTTCAGGAACATTTGATTCAATTTCGTCAGCATCGCTCGTCATCTTATTCAGAATTATGGATATGCGAACTCATACACTCACTATCCAAATATAAATCAAATTCTGAATCACGCAATCTTTTCCGATTCATATCACAACCGCAATTATTACATTCACAACGCACATACCCAAAACAACTTCGCGAGCAGACAAAAACAAACTGGCCACTGCCAAACAATAAAACAAATAACAGCTGATTGAACCGTGTATATTCTGCGGACAACAACAAAATCAAAGGCATTTAATTCTTAAATGTCACGGAACAGCAATCCAGCACTATCTGTTCGAAAACCTAGCAACTACGATCACAACTGCGTCATTAAAACTTGCTACGTGCTGGGCACGTCAGACGGCACCCGGTCCCGCAGAAACGGGACGTGTCTGGCACGTCGAACTACCTTAATGGGTTAAATGACAAAGCAGTTTTAATTAGGAAAATACATAGGCGATCACCAATTAAATAAAGTAACAAAATAATTAAAAAGGAAAAATTTCACATCCTTTTTAATTTCTGATTTCCCTATTGATTTTAGATTAAAATAGCAGTGTTAAATAACATATCACATGACTATGTTCCCATTTAAAGTTTGAAGTTCACTCCTAGATCTTGGACCCCATATAATCCCTAATAACATTGAAACACTCTAAACCTATTTTAGGTTAATTTAATTTTATGGCATATTAAACATTTTTTATAAACTGTGGAAATATGTTAGTTGGTACCTGACTTAAAACTCACCCTGTATATTGATCACTCCAATTATATTTTAATTTTATTGTTTGAAGTAAAATTTGTTTTAGAACATTAATTAGCGTTTAATATTTTAGCTGGAAACTAACTCTTACAGATTTTTAAAATATTTCACTCGCAGCAGTAATCTCAATTGTTTAGCCATTCCTGTGCATCACTTTGCAGGATGAATACCTTCTTTAAGTATACTTAAGTTACTGTAGAAAAACGTTATCTGTAACATGTTACGTAAGTGATGCATCAGTGAAGACCTAATGGTGGTAACCCTCAAGGTCAATAAGGCACAGCACAGAAGTTTACCCTGAGATAAAACAATAATAGCCATCATCAATTTTTAATTTATTATTTATTGCACTTGGCAGTGATTACCATTATATACCAAAGATCCAATAGATTATTATACATAGCAATATATTTATCCTAATAACTTGCACATGTTTTCATCCACACAAATTCTCTTAACGGCAATTTCTGCAATTGAACATCTTCCTCAGGCGATTCACGAACTCATCAATGAATACAAAGCTTGAGTCCACTGTTGTTTCAATCAAACTTAAGCAGATTTCTAAAATGTTGTTCATATTTTAGTATATTAGGAAGATAGTTTAGGATTCAAACTGAAGCCAAACCATTCTGTTGCAAGGATTCTGTTGCTGAGTATTATGAATGGTGACCCTCACCCTTGTCTTATACCCACAATCTGTGCCAGCTTAATCTTGAACCAACAGTGCAGTTCATTCTTGATGATGTAGAGACAAGGAAGAGTTAAGATATCTCTTTGTACGAAAGCACCCCTACACGAGTATGATCTAGCTTCGTGAGAATTCTTACTGCTAGAATACCCTGTTGCAATTGGTCATGTTGGAACAAGCCCATTGTATTGAATTACTTCACCATTTTTAATTGATGTGTTAATGTCAATTAAAATAGTACAGTGCCAAAGAATAGATACCTCTAGGTCTCCAAGTAAAATGTTAACTTTATTGGAAAAATCATTTGAAATCTATAGGCATTATTTCCTGTTACTGAGCAATCCTCCTCTCACATAACATTGTTGAACGATGTTGAGCAGAGTGTTATGATTCATGCAGTCAAAGGCTTTTGAAAGGTTGAGAAAACGCAAATGATTTGATTATATTTATCAATTCCTTTGACTATCGTTTTGATCAACAGGATGATGCCACCCATGGCCAATTTACCTGCCTGGATGTTAAATTGATTTTCTGCAAAATTTTGTTTTTTGAAAAAGAAACCAAGTTAATTTCAACTTTAGATAGTAAATCATTGGTTTTTGATATTTCAAAACATCATAATATTCAAAAGCAAGAATCTTTTTCAACTGACTGAACTAAACTGTTAAAGTTTATATAAATAAAATGTTAACCTGTTACATCACTATTTTTTTAATTGTAAAATAAAGTTCTAAAATTGTTCTGCAAGACTGCAAGTTCTTAAGAAGGTAAGATGTGATGATACAAGCTAGAAAAGTAGTCTTTCTGAAGTAACAACTCTGTTAGTGCAGTGATTGTGATGTGTAACCTTGTGTTGGCAGAGACTGGTAGTCTGCCTGGAAGAAGCCCTGTACATACACAACATCCGAGATATGAAGGTGCTGCATACAATCAGAGATACGCCACCCAACGTTTCAGGACTCTGTGCGCTCTCTGTCAGCAGTGAGAACTGTTTCCTAGCGTATCCGGGCAGCAGCACTATTGGCGAGGTCCAGATATTTGACTGCAGCCATTTGGTTAGTTCACTCATAGTCTCATGTAATAAGGTAATTAGTTACATAATTAAAATTTTTTTAGGATGAAGTACAGTCGGATCTCAGCTTTGGTCAGAGTCCATTAATTCCCATGTGCATAGTTAGCAAATTCATTTCACTCATATGCCAAACTAAAAAATTCCTTTTGCCCTGAGGGCTAGTAGTTTAGATTAGTTTTCTTTATTGGAATTGATTTGTAATTGTTTCTATGTAAGCTCTTATAAATAGATGTTAAAATTCAGAGTATCCCATAGGCAACATTACTTCAGGAGGTTATTTCAAAGGTGAAAACAAATAAAAATTACATGTGAGCATATGGTCTATCTTACTCCATTTTCCATCTATATACCTGTATGTAATTTTTACAAAAAGCCTAATATATCTTAAGTTACGTACGATAAAATCATGTCTGAATCTTGATTTTGACAGTTCACATATTCCTGAAAAATTTCTTTTATGTACACTGGTCCTTTTTTAAACATCCATTTAAAATTGTTAAGGTTAAATTT
>JAQJVL010003845.1:0-53911 GCA_035578905.1 Stictocephala bisonia
TCCAAAATGAAAGAGTCTTTTCCTCAATTCACGCCTATGCAGACGACATGCAGTTGTTGTTGAGATATTTTCCTATTCGGTTTGATGATGCCTTATTGAGGATAAATAATGACCTTTCCAGAGTAAAGCGTTGGTCAGAGGATAATGGTCTTGAACTCAACATACAAAAGTGTTCCGTTGTGCATTTTCCTACCTCGCTGAAAGGATCACCCCCAGAATTGCAAATCAGTGGCAGTGTGTTTATTTGTAACGATTCTCTGGCTGAAAGTCAGATCGTTAAGATATTGGGAATGACTTTTGACTCTCAGTTGAAATTCGACAAACATGTAAACTCAATATACCGATGAGTTATACCTAATCTAAAAATTCTTCAGAGATTTAAAACTGTTATCCCTGTTGAAGCAAAGTCGATGGTAGTCAGGAGTCTAATTCTTCCAATTATTTACTATGCAATTCCAGTCTTTGGGTATGAGCTCAATCAGGAACTCTCCGTTTGTTATAAAAAGGTTAGAAAACAGTGCTGTCAGATTTGTGCACAATATATATAGATCTGTAGGAGTGATTCCTTTTAAAAGTACTGTTAAGATTGGAATAGTGACACTAGTGCATAAAGTTTTACCCCAGTACAAGTCACCCCAGATACTTAAAAGAAAAGTGAACTGCTCGTTCCACACTAAGAGAGCGTAACACTAGGCAGGACGCCATGCTTCAGGACTGAAGGGTCCTCATGCTCTGGACTCTTCTCCAGAGATGTAATTCTCTGCCTCATCACTTCAGGTCTTTTGCTCTTAGTAGTTTTAAGAAAAATACAGCAGAGTACTTTTTAAACAGTAATTATTGTTAAGACTACACTTATATTATTAAGTGGTTTTGTTTTAATTTTAATACATATCAATGCTTTGTATTATTGTATTAACACTTGACTTGAGTTATTTTGAAAAACAATGTAATATGTAAAATCACTTTAAAATAAAATACATTATTATTATTATTGGTGCCAACTACTAGCAGTATTAAATGAGTCTGTACTGTGAGCAATGTTTTACTCTGTAAGTAAATATTAGTACGTTCCCGAGAGAATGCATTCAGCTCAGCTATTTTAACTCATAGTGAAGGGACCTTATTTATCTAATCTAGCAAAACTCCAGTTTTGCAAACAGCAAGAAATAAATGTCATTAGTTATATGTTACAATGTTCCGTGAGGAAGTATACTTTACTTGGTTGTTTATAATATTAAAAACAGAGAGGGCACTTCAAACACTGGTAAAAAATAAGTTGTAACAACAGCAAAAAATTTAATACAGAACAGTACATTTTATTTTTATTTATTTATTGATACAAAGCCGATCATCAAGATATGGGTGGTTAGTAAGTGTGAATACAGTAGATGAATGAGTGTAGTCATTTATACTAACTAAACCACTATTTTTATTTAGAAAGGGCCATTTATTTTTAGCTAAATCTCCAGTCCAAATAAGGGACCTACAGTTTAGCGTGAAATCCGAACCACGTAATATTGCTATGATTTTCTACAAACTGAAAAGTCTGATACTGAATTCTCCTCCCTGCACAACACCCGAATGGTGAAAACACTGATATGGACACCCCAGACTTCTATAGTAATGTCTGCATCGATGATAACCATTGAGAGGATGTCATGTCGGTAAGTACAAACTCATTCAACCTTTGAGAAGAAGGATTTTGCTCAGGCCACTTTATGTGATCTGAGCAAGGTCTCAGAAGTTGTAAGTCTGACACTCAGTTCTCTTCCCTACACAACACCCGAACCTTGACTACCATCCAACGTGGACACCCCAGACGTCTCTGCCTTCTCAGGATGGCAACCGTTGAGCGGACGCTGTGTCAGTATTAAGAGGACTGAACATGAAATCTATCGCCTACAATCTCCAATACCCTCTCACTACCTCGTATTATTTTCCCCATGGTATTCTTTATTTTGGACACTCACAGATGCCAGTGTATTTGTCATTATTAATTCCTTCAACACTTCCCCTATGTATAGACTAAATGAGGTTTCATTAGTTTCAAAAACATTATTTAGTGTTTTAAAAAAGAGGCTGATGTTTAATAGAAAGTACATTTTTTAGGGATTTATGGTATTTGTCATGTTTAATTAAATATAGAATCATTTTCTTTACATCACATAATATTTAACATAAATGTATCACAAGGTTATGTATTTATACAACCCACTAGACAAGAGTTAATCGAGATTGTACCCAGGTAGCCTGCCACACTCGATAAAGGTCAATAAAGCCTGTCTGCAACACTTGTGATTTATGGAGTCTCTTGTTCTTGGAGTTAGTTAATCTAGAATAGCAGATTTGTAACAGCGACAATTTTTTGTTGAAATTATATTCTTTGAAATTAAATAACAATCCATCACAAGAACATATGTTGTATCAATAAAAGAAAGAAAGAAAAGAAAAGGAAAATAGTCCTAAATTACTTTATCGTTTCTTTAAAATAAGAAATGGGCAATACGAAAATAAACAAACTTTTTTTAAAAATATATATAAACATTATTTTGTAATTTCCTAAACATTTTAATTTGAATTTTGAATAGTTACATCATTGTAATGCAGAAAATTTAGTTCAGACATGAAGTAACTTATGTAGTTAGAAGATGTTTCTGTTGCCAAAAAGGATAGGTTCTCTCCGTCTAACTAGGCTCATAACAATCTGACCAGACTTGAAGGAAGTTATGTCGTTACATCTTACTGTTACTCTTACCAAGATGATAGCTTATGTCCACCTGACTGGGCCAATTACAACATGACCAGAACTGAATGAAGTTATGTCGTTAGATCTTACTGTTACTCTTACCAAGATGATAGCATATGTCCATCTGACTGGGCCAATTACAACATGACCAGAACTGAATGAAGTTATGTCGTTAGATCTTACTGTTACTCTTACCAAGATGATAGCATATGTCCATCTGACTGGGCCAATTACAACATGACCAGAACTGAATGAAGTTATGTCGTTAGATCTTACTGTTACTCTTACCAAGATGATAGCATATGTCCACCTGACTGGGCCAATTACAACATGACCAGAACTGAATGAAGTTATGCCGTTAGATCTTACTGTTACTCTTACCAAGATGATAGCATATGTCCATCTGACTGGGCCAATTACAACATGACCAGACCTGAATGAAGTTATGCCGTTAGATCTTACTGTTACTCTTACCAAGATGATAGCTTATGTCCACCTGACTGGGCCAATTACAACATGACCAGACCTGAATGAAGTTATGTCGTTAGATCTTACTGTTACTCTTACCAAGATGATAGCATATGTCCACCTGACTGGGCCAATTACAACATGACCAGAACTGAATGAAGTTATGCCGTTAGATCTTACTGTTACTCTTACCAAGATGATAGCATATGTCCATCTGACTGGGCCAATTACAACATGACCAGACCTGAATGAAGTTATGCCGTTAGATCTTACTGTTACTCTTACCAAGATGATAGCTTATGTCCACCTGACTGGGCCCATTACAACATGACCAGACCTGAATGAAGTTATGTCGTTAGATCTTACTGTTACTCTTACCAAGATGATAGCATATGTCCATCTGACTGGGCTCATTACAACATGACCAGACTTGAATGAAGTTATGTCTTTATATCTTACTGTTACTCTTACCAAGATGATAGCATATGTCCATATGACTGGGCCCATTACAACCTGGCCAGACTTGAATGAAGTTATGTCGTTAGATCTTACTGTTACTCTTACCAAGAAGATAGCATATGTCCATATGACTGGGCTCATTACAACCTGGCCAGGCTTGAATGAAGTTATGTCGTTAGATATTACTGTTACTCTTACCAAGATGATAGCATATGTCCATCTGACTGGGCTCATTACAACCTGGCCAGGCTTGAATGAAGTTATGCCTTTAGATCTTACTGTTACTCTTACCAAGATGATAGCATATGTCCATCTGACTGGGCTCATTACAACCTGGCCAGACTTGAAGGAAGTTTTGTCGTTAGATCTTACTGTTACTCTTACCAAGATGATAGCATATGTCCATCTGACTGGGCTCATTACAACCTGGCCAGGCTTGAATGAAGTTATGCCTTTAGATCTTACTGTTACTCTTACCAAGATGATAGCATATGTCCATCTGACTGGGCTCATTACAACCTGGCCAGACTTGAAGGAAGTTATGTCATTAGATCTTACTGTTACTCTTACCAAGATGATAGCTTATGTCCACCTGACTGGGCCAATTACAACATGACCAGAACTGAATGAAGTTATGTCGTTAGATCTTACTGTTACTCTTACCAAGATGATAGCATATGTCCATCTGACTGGGCCAATTACAACATGACCAGACCTGAATGAAGTTATGCCGTTAGATCTTACTGTTACTCTTACCAAGATGATAGCTTATGTCCACCTGACTGGGCCAATTACAACATGACCAGACCTGAATGAAGATATGTCGTTAGATCTTACTGTTACTCTTACCAAGATGATAGCATATGTCCACCTGACTGGGCCAATTACAACATGACCAGACCTGAATGAAGTTATGCCGTTAGATCTTACTGTTACTCTTACCAAGATGATAGCTTATGTCCACCTGACTGGGCCAATTACAACATGACCAGACCTGAATGAAGTTATGTCGTTAGATCTTACTGTTACTCTTACCAAGATGATAGCATATGTCCATCTGACTGGGCCAATTACAACATGACCAGACCTGAATGAAGTTATGCCGTTAGATCTTACTGTTACTCTTACCAAGATGATAGCTTATGTCCACCTGACTGGGCCAATTACAACATGACCAGACCTGAATGAAGTTATGTCGTTAGATCTTACTGTTACTCTTACCAAGATGATAGCATATGTCCACCTGACTGGGCTCATTACAACCTGGCCAGACTTGAATGAAGTTATGTCGTTAGATCTTACTGTTACTCTTACCAAGATGATAGCATATGTCCATATGACTGGGCCCATTACAACCTGGCCAGGCTTGAATGAAGTTATGTCGTTAGATCTTACTGTTACTCTTACCAAGAAGATAGCATATGTCCATATGACTGGGCTCATTACAACCTGGCCAGGCTTGAATGAAGTTATGTCGTTAGATATTACTGTTACTCTTACCAAGATGATAGCATATGTCCATCTGACTGGGCTCATTACAACCTGGCCAGGCTTGAATGAAGTTATGCCTTTAGATCTTACTGTTACTCTTACCAAGATGATAGCATATGTCCATCTGACTGGGCTCATTACAACCTGGCCAGACTTGAAGGAAGTTATGTCGTTAGATCTTACTGTTACTCTTACCAAGATGATAGCATATGTCCATCTGACTGGGCTCATTACAACCTGGCCAGGCTTGAATGAAGTTATGCCTTTAGATCTTACTGTTACTCTTACCAAGATGATAGCATATGTCCATCTGACTGGGCTCATTACAACCTGGCCAGACTTGAAGGAAGTTATGTCGTTAGATCTTACTGTTATTCTTACCAAGATGATAGCTTATGTCCATCTGACTGGGCTCATTACAACCTGGCCAGACTTGAAGGAAGTTATGTCGTTAGATCTTACTGTTACTCTTACCAAGATGATAGCATATGTCCATCTGACTGGGCTCATTACAACCTGGCCAGACTTGAAGGAAGTTACGTCGTTAGATCTTACTGTTACTCGTACCAAGATGATAGTTTCTATCTGTCCAACTAAGTTCATTTCAATCCGACCAAACTTGAAGAAAGTAAGGATGTTAGATTTAAATGTTACTCTTACCAACATGATAGTTTCTATCTATTTGTCCAACTGAGCTCATTGCAATCTGACCAGATTTGAAGGATGTTGATGTCAATAGAAGTTATTGTACTGTCATCAATACTATAGCTTCTATCCGTATAAAAGGACTCATTACAATCTGGCCAGACTTAAAGAAAGTTTAGATCATTAAAAGTAAATTAAATGGTAAATATATTATTTTTATCAAGATAATAGCTTCTATCAGTCTAACTAGACTCATTACAATCTGACCATTCTTCTGTTAAGCACTATAGTCATAATGTATTATATAACATATTTTTACTGTGTAACTCAGTGTAAAAGTAATTATAAAAAAAATGTGAACGTGTATTCAGTGAATGTTCTCATACGCAAACAAACCACAGATTGGTGTCTTTATTCACCTTTTTGAATAGTTTTTTTTTAATTTTGATGACTGTTAAACGGAGGATGAAATAATCTAACAAGAATGAGACTAGAAATGGTAAAATCAATAAATTTACCATTATTACGATACTTGGCCACAATCTAGATGTAAGCTGCCTTGTTCTAACTAAATCGAAACAAATTTTGGAAATCAACATTTAATTAAAACCAGCTATTATTCGTCACTGGGATATTAATTAATGGCACAACGACATTATCTTTTTAATATATTTAAAAACTACTCGTAATTTTAAGGGCAAGCAGTGATTGGTGTACTGATTTTTATATACCGGTATTGGTAAATAAATATTATTTTAAAAATAAATTAAACGTCATAAAAATACATTTTATCATAACAAGAACATGTAAATTTATAATACATATTTTGAGATTTTCTACAGATTAATGTACCCCTTACATTTTAAGGAACAATGACGCTAAGAAATTGTTGGAATAAAATGTATGATAATTCATGTGTTGAGGGTCTTTCTGACAATACAATTAAGGGATTCAAGCGAGAGTTCTTTATCCACTGAATATGCAAACCCCTACAATCGTAATGTTTAGAGCAAATCCGCCATGCAATCAGCGACAACGTTACTTGTGGATTACCACCCTACCTGGTACTTTTGTACAGTTTACATAACAATATAACATATTGCTTTATGACTGCAAATGGGGATTTCTGCCTTCGAAATCACATATGTAGGTGGACATATTTCATATGTTTATAATATGATATTATATACTTTTTTAAGTACTTGCAGTGTACAAATATCTGATACCCCACTTGAGTACATAAGATCAGTTAAAAAAATTGTTACATTTTCAAACATTTTAGTTTTTGGGCCCCCGATACCCTAAATTTTTTAGTGACTAAGCTGAAATTCATATATAAGGTGCGAGTTTGTTAGGCATGTAGAACTGTGAAGGTTTGAAAATTTTACTCAAGATTTTCCTCAACTTAGGTAATAAAAACCTACTTTTTAGTAATTTTCCCAAAAGAAATACATTGGGCCAGTTTTGAGGTGAAAAAAGGCCGCCATCTTGTTTATGAGTAAAAAAAGTAAACTTTTGTGAATTTTCCTGAATGTTTCAGACCGAGAGCTTCAATTGAAGTATACATATGTGAGGGGACGCCGGGAAGTGCCTCAACATCTAGTGTCAGTCAGTTAATGAGTTACTACGTCGAGCTTTATAGTATATAGACTAGGGGACACCCCTGCACGCGTCGAGAGCCAACCCCGTCGCCACTCGCTACGATGGTGGCCTCGCATTGGGACTATCTTACCTTTAGGCACTTTGTGGAACTCAGCCTGTGGGCTCGTGGTTCAGCTCAGCCTACGGCCACGTGAAGACGCCCTACTGCAGGCCGCTTTGTAAAACCCGGCCTACGGCCTCGCAGAGGGAAGTTCGGCCTGCGGTCTCACAAAGACACTATACTACAGTCCCATTTTTGGATCTCGGCATATCACCTCATAATGAAGATCGGCCTATGACCCAACCTGGATTCTTAAGCACTATTCTAAGAATTTTGGTTTTTGGGTTAGTGGAGCCCATAAACATAGTCTTTTCTAAAATCTGATGGTATATTAGTAATTAAGAGAAGAATGACTTTAATTTGATATCCCACTTGGGTGCATTAGTTAAACATTATCCAAATTTGGAGTTTGGAAATATTTTTATTTGGGTGGGGGGTAGAAGCCTTAAACGTCGTCTCTCCCAAAATATAATGTTGATACGTTATTTAGGAGATAAATACCTATGGTTTGATACCCCACTTGGACGTTTTTATTTTAGTATATACCCCTTATTATTTGCCGTGTTCAAGATCTGATGGTCTATTTGGATTTAGGAGAAAAATACCTTTAATTTGATACCCTACTTGGGTGGATAACGTCAGAATTATAAAATTGTCCATTTTCAAAAATTGTGGTTTTTGGGCCTCCAATACCCCAGATTTTTTAGTTATTAACATATAAGGTGCGCGTTTGTTACGCGTGTAGAACTGTGAAAGTTTGAAAATTTTACTCAATCTTTTTCTCAAGTTAGGTCATAAAATTCTTTTTTAGTGATTTTCCTTTAAGAAATACATTGGGCCAGTTTTGGAGTAAAAAATTGGGCCACCATCTTGTTTATGATTGAAAAAATAAACTTTTATGAATTTTCCTGGATGTTTCAGACCGAGAGCTTCAATTCAAGTATACACTTTAAGGGGTTAGTGCGCCTCAACATTTATGTCAGTCAGCGAGTGATCCCAATCCAGCTATATATAGCCTATAGAGATGGTAAATGTAACATAGCAGTATAAACAATAATATAACCTACACTAATTACTTGTGTAACGTTAGCTCAGCGACATCAATGCGTGCTCCTTAATGATCACGTGACATGCCTTTGTTTATGTTGATTGCTAATTACCATCCTTGAAAGGAGAATGTGCGCTCGCATCATTCACAGAAAGTATATTATTCTATGGAGAAACAATATAATATTTTTATCATGTAAAAAAAATTACAAGACACGTAACTACCTTAAAGAAATTAGAGTAAAATACGCATTTTCAATCATTATCAGCACGAAACCATATATTAGTGTAATTTTTAATAAATTCCTGATTAAACATAAATTTAATATCATGGAAATTGTTAAACAATGGCTCTAAGGTTAAGTAAAATTAATTTTCTTTATTTGTCCACTAACATGAATTTACAGACATGATCGGAGATTGTAAAGGATGAAACCTGCGACCTTCTATACAATGACAAGTTAGTGAAATTGTTCACCGGCCCTTGTCCCTGTGAAGGATGGAAGCTACGACCTTCTATACAATGACAAGTTAGTGAAAATTTTCACCGGCCCTTCTCCATGTAAAGGATGAAACCTACAACATTCTATACAATCCTATTTCGTAAGCTTAAGCGGCTGGAGTCATTATTAACAACTAGTTCTTCCGGTGTCAACCGCGTCAAAGGACTATTTACAATATGTACAGTTCCAGACGTTTCACCCATGCTACGATGTGACATCCTCAGTCATGTGAGACACGTCACTCTCAGCCTAACCACTGAGGATGCCACATCGTAGCATGGGCGAAACGTCTTGAACTGTACATATTGTAAATAGTCCTTTGACGCGGTTGACACCGAAAGAACTAGTTGTTAATAATTCTATACAATGACAAGTTAGTGAAATTGTTTACCGGACCTTGTTCATGTGAAGGATGGAAGCTACAACATTCTATACAATGACAAGTTAGTGAAATTGTTCACCGGACATTGTCCATGTGAAGGATGGAAGCTACAACATTCTATACAATGACAAGTTAGTGAAATTGTTCACCGGACCTTGTCCATGTGAAGGATGGAAGCTACAACCTTCTATACAGAATAAGAATATATTTATTGCTGTTTGAACAATAAAATTGTTATAGCAGGGTCATTAATACAAATGTATAAAAATTATGAATTGAATTATAATTAAAATAAATAGGTTAAAATATTATGAATTAAAATGTACCAACAGTATAACAATACTTTAAAATGTTTCTTTCAGTCACACAGACATTCTAAACAATAAGCTGCTGCAATCGTAAAATTTTTTCACATGGCACACTTACTCTCTTACCCATGATACCAGGCCTTGCAAAAAAATTACATTTTATTTTCAAAAATGATCATCCCAGCGACTCATCATGAACTCGTCAATCGTATAACATGCTCTAGACACCAAAATGCGTTTCAAACGAGCCTTAAATCGTGTTTCGTTATTGATCATCTCTAACTCTTCAGGAAGCTTGTTGATCAATCTGACGCCTACCTGAGAAGGGAGTCGTTCGCAAGTAGTGAGTCTATATTGCGGGACACGGAAATTGTCTCTGCCTCTTGTCTCATAATGATGAACATCCCTACCTTGAATCAGATTACACTTTGATCGGCAGTAGAGTATGACATCAAAGACATATAGGCATGGCAGAGTCAGCAAATCAAGCTCCCTAAAGGAATCCCTACAGGACTCTCTGAATTTTAACTTGGCAATGATTCTAACTGCTTTTTTTTTTTTTTTGAAGCCTGAGTATTCGTGCCATTTTTTGTTTTGAGCATCCACCCCACAATCTTATACGATAGGCTAAATGTGGATATATAAGGCCGAAGTACGCCATTCTTAAGACTTAAGCTGTGCAGGTATTAGCTAGGTTACGCAGGGCATAAATACCTGAAGTAACCTTCAAGCAAATGCTGTCAACATGATCTTACTGTATACTGTATAATGATACTTACTGTATAATGATGTCAACATGTATACTGTTGTTATACAATGACAAGTTAGTGAAATTGTTCACCGGACCTTGTCCATGTGAAGGATGGAACCTACAACCTTCTATACAATGACAAGTTAGTGAATTTGTTCACCGGACCTTGTCCATGTGAAGGATGGAAGCTACAACATTCTATACAATGACAAGTTAGTGAAATTGTTCACCGGACCTTGTCCGTGTGAAGGATGGAAGCTACAACCTTCTATACAATGACAAGTTAGTGAAATTGTTCACCGGACCTTGTCCATGTGAAGGATGGAAGCTACAACCTTATATACAATGACAAGTTAGTGAAATTGTTCACCGGACCTTGTCCGTGTGAAGGATGGAAGCTACAACCTTCTATACAATGACAAGTTAGTGAAATTGTTCACCGGACATTGTCCGTGTGAAGGATGGAAGCTACAACCTTCTATACAATGACAAGTTAGTGAAATTGTTCACCGGACCTTGTCCATGTGAAGGATGGAACCTACTGTACAACCTTCAATACAATGAGATTATTTTCACCAGACCTTGTCTATGTACCCCATTTATTCATTCCTGTATCAGAAACTGTTTCGATTCGATCTCGTAGTCATTCGAAACATACAAGTAGAGGATTCTATTCGTTGTTCATTTTTACTGTCAACTGAGTCAACAAGCTCCTGTCGTAAACAGACATTCTCTCACTCGTCAGAATTGCAGTTTTGTCGCAAAAACCCATTAATTGCCAATTACTGCGCTTGGCGTGAGGTCGGAAAAAAGCAATGTGTTTTTTTTTAACATGGCATAGAATACAATAAGATGGCTGACATTTGCCACATCTTGGTATAAAAATGTAAACTGTAAAAATAATGTTTGGATTGGCACTAAGCAATAATGCAATGGTCACAATTTCGAAAATAATATAAACACCTAAAATCTATGCTTCATTTTTCCATTTAACATACTAATTTAGTTTAAAAGAGAAACATGCAATCAACGATTTTGTTACTAAAATTGTTTTATGATATATAAATCTGTTAATATTTACTATATTTATGGTCTTAAGTTATTAATTATTTTATAAAGCAAATAATAAAAAAGATTATTATTTTCTCAGTTTGTTTACATTAATTATATACACAAATGTATAGAAATCAACACAATAGATATTTTCCCTTTTAATACTTTACTTGCCAGGTTTCCCTTATTATTTTTGAAACGAAAGAAAAACAAAATACAAAAAAGACAACTGATTCTAAAATAATGACAAGACAATAAAATATTAAAATAACATTAGATTTTAGATAAACCTGACAATTATACTGTTATAATTATATTATAAAAATAAAAAATATATAATTATAAAGCTAAAAATTATAATACATACAAATACAACATATAAACCTCTTGAAATACAAAATTTAAAAACCTATATAATATCCTATTATTATAACCATACAGATATTTCAAGAAAGAAGGAATACAAGGTAATAGTACAAATACATTTTCTAATTAACTAATTAAATTTAAAATCATTATTTTGAAATGAAAATAAATAAAACTTCTGAGAAAAAATATACCTCCAAGGTTCCTTAACATTCTAAACTGGAAACACATGTCAACGAACAAAACTCAAATTAAAAACAAAAAGAAACTCTCGCTTTACTAATTGAAGTGTTGTAAATAAGCTAAGAAACTTCTAAATTGAAGTTGTCGATTCTCAAACGTGACCTTAAAACTAATGTTTTGACTTATTTTAACGAATCATAAAAATATCTCGTACATAATGGAGAATTTATTAAAACATAGTAATCTTAAACTAGATAATCCTACACAGTTTTTGTTAATATATGAAGGCAGAAAGTCTTATTAGGATATTAAAGAATAGTTGAAAGCATTAGGCTTTTATACTTTATTAGGTAGGTATAGAATATATCATTCTTTTGAACATATGAGAACTATTATCACATAACAGCGTCCTTACTGTCAATAAATACAAGTAAGTTTGTGACGTAGACTTCACATTTCCTGCAGGATAACCACCATTCTAAGGGGAAAACATGAAACATATTCCGTACATGTTCCGTTTTCCCCTCCTGCCATAGGCTTCCCGGAATAGTCATTGACGTCATAGTTATGCCCCAATAATGGAAACTTGTAGTTTGTGACGTCAGATCTCCAGACACTACTGACTTGTCAGTTCTGCTATGTCGTAAATATTTTATGTTGATTTTAATTATTTAATATAGTCTGTAATTGCATCTGGGCATGGTTTTAAATTAAATATGAATCATGTTGTATTTTATTTTTCAAATTACATCAGTCTTTCACTGGTTGTTGTTTGACAGTTATTTGTTAGCATTGGATTGTTCATGATTGGTAGACATTTTTGGATATTTTCAACGCTTCAAGTGTTTAGGAAAGAAACACAACGTTCGACAGGTACGATAAACTCCTGTCGTCTTCAGGCTTCCTACCTTAACCTTCATTTACAACTAATTTTTCTTTAACTCATACTAATTCAAGAAAACTCTAAAAACTAAATGCTTAAAAACTACGGTTGACTGTTAATAAAGTCAAGAGGTCTTTATCGTTCGTGGTGAGTTAATCTCGTGAGTTGAGTGGTGTGAGGGACCCAGTCCCCCCGTCATGGTTGGATAAGTTGAATATTTTTTCTATTTTATAAATTTAGTGCTCTGTGTTTTGTTGAACATTTTCATATTTTGTATTTCATATTGTGTTTTATATTTTAAGATGTGATGGTTTTTAAGAACACTTGACTTTCTTAACAGTCAACTGTAGTTTTTAAGCATTTAGTTTTTAGCGTTTTCATGAATTAGTATGGGTTAAGGGGAAAAAACTAGTTTTTAATGTAGGCTAAGGTAGTACGTAACGCCTGAATACAACACGAGTTTGTCATACCTGTCGAAACGTTGTGTTTGTTTGCTCAAACACTTAAAGCAATGGAAATTTCAAAATATTGTTTACTAATTTTTTCACTAGTTTATTGGTTCACTTTGAATATTACCTATGTTAATTACCTATACAGCTTATAAAGTTAAAACTTTGAGTAAAACGAATAAAGTACCTAAACTTTCTCAATAAGGCGACATGAAACCTTCTGTTCCTGGTGAACTAGCTGCAAAAAGGATCAAAGAGGGTTATGACTAAGATATAAGATAAAGATTTGGTACTACATTTGCACCAGATAGACGGAATATCGAGGAATTTCCTCGTACATGTTCTAATTTACCTAATAATACTGGATCATTAAGAAAAAAGTAAAATGAACAAATATAAATAGATAAGACAACATTGAAACCAAAATTTGATTTTTATCACTTCATCTCATTTTAGGCTTTAGTTAACATTTTTTATAGATTTTGAAAAGTGGCTTTAAAATGATATCCCATCAATATTGGTTTTTAACAGTAAAACAAAATTAAAGCTGCACTTGCACGTGCTTATTAGTGTGTGAAGAAATAAACAGATGTCGCATCCATTAGTGAGCAACATGTTTGTCGAGTAGTTATTTCTCCTCTTTGCTATACAGTGACAAGGTCTCCCCAGGTAACGTAGTAAATATGTACATTGGTGGCAATATCTACAGAACATACCGGCCACCAAGGCTTCGCTGTGGCCATTACAAAGCGACCTCTCTATCTATTTCTCTGTGGTGTGTGGTGTCATCTTATACTATTAAAATTGTTATACCTCAAAATTTAATATCCGTATATACGTGTCTGATTTAACATAAGTAACACTGGCATTATACGAGTATGTTATGACGTACCTATATTTCATTGGAAACTGCCGATAATTTGGGAACACAAAACGTTATATTATTTATTTAATACGCAGAATTAATATACACATGATGTCTAATATTAAGTTTCCAATATGAATATTCAAGGAAATATTGGCAAATTACAGAATTTCAAATTGTTGTAAAAATGATTATAAATAAGATATAATAGATTTTAAATTACATTTTATTTAATATGAATTTAACGTGCAATAATTTTAATTTTCTATTTTGCAAAATTACATTGATATTGGAAAGTTAATATTGTATCATGTATCTAATCTAATATTGAATTTTGTATTTTAAAATTATATTACGATATTTAATGGTAAATTTTTACAATATCCTTGACCTAGTTCAATCACCTCCATATTCTATTCCATAAATTGTGAAATGAAAAATATTTGACAAAAAAATCAATACTAATTTGAAAATAATATTAAAATTGTTTCTAAATATTTGATCACACATGATATATATTCTATAAACCTAAGCTTGTGCTTTATGTAGAACTTGCCAACTCCTTATAAATAAATGTATCAATAAAAAAGAGGGGTTTACTTTAATGAAAAAAGTATTGAACCGATTTATTATAATCCAGCATGACATTCTATAAAAACCTTTGAACAAGGGTAAACTTCACTCTACCCTGGCGTCATATCAGCCACCTGCTCACCACACGTCGACAACTTCACCTGTCGACTCTCTCAGCCCGGCGTACTGTGGATGTTGTTGTTTCTGTGAAGTCTTGCGTGCCACAGTATCTCGGCCACCTGCTCACCACACGTCGACAACTTCACCTGTCGACTCTCTCAGCCCGGCGTGCTGTGGATGTTGTTGTTTCTGTGAAGAGTCTTGCATGCCACATCATCTCGGCCACCTGCTCACCACACGTCGACAACTTCACCGGTCGACTCTCTCAGCCCGGCGTACTGTGGATGTTGTTGTTTCTGTGAAGAGTCTTGCGTGCCACAGTATCTCGGCCACCTGCTCACCACACGTCGACAACTTCACCGGTCGACTCTCTCAGCCCGGCGTACTGTGGATGTTGTTGTTTTTGTGAAGAGTCTTGCATGCCACATCATCTCGGCCACCTGCTCACCACACGTCGACAACTTCACCGGTCGACTCTCTCAGCCCGGCGTACTGTGGATGTTGTTGTTTCTGTGAAGAGTCTTGCATGCCACATCATCTCGGCCACCTGCTCACCACACGTCGACAACTTCACCGGTCGACTCTCTCAGCCCGGCGTACTGTGGATGTTGTTGTTTCTGTGAAGAGTCTTGCGTACCACAGTATCTAGGCCACCTGCTCACCACACGTCGACAACTTCACCGGTCGACTCTCTCAGCCCGGCGTACTGTGGATGTTGTTGTTTCTGTGAAGAGTCTTGCGTGCCACAGTATCTCGGCCACCTGCTCACCACACGTCGACAACTTCACCGGTCGACTCTCTCAGCCCGGCGTACTGTGGGTGTTGTTGTTTCTGTGAAGAGTCTTGCGTGCCACGGTATCTCGGCCACCTGCTCACCACACGTCGACAACTTCACCGGTCGACTCTCTCAGCCCGGCGTACTGTGGATGTTGTTGTTTCTGTGAAGAGTCTTGCGTGCCACAGTATCTCGGCCACCTGCTCACCACACGTCGACAACTTCACCGGTCGACTCTCTCAGCCCGGCGTACTGTGGATGTTGTTGTTTCTGTGAAGAGTCTTGCATGCCACAGTATCTCGGCCACCTGCTCACCACACGTCGACAACTTCACCTGTCGACACTCTCAGCCCGTCGTACTGTGGATGTTGTTGTTTCTGTGAAGAGTCTTGCGTGCCACAGTATCTCGGCCACCTGCTCACCACACGTCGACAACTTCACCTGTCGACTCTCTCAGCCCGGCGTACTGTGGATGTTGTTGTTTCTGTGAAGAGTCTTGCGTGCCACAGTATCTCGGCCACCTGCTCACCACATGTCGACAACTTCACCGGTCGACACTCTCAGCCCGTCGTACTGTGGATGTTGTTGTTTCTGTGAAGAGTCTTGCGTGCCACAGTATCTCGGCCACCTGCTCACCACACGTCGACAACTTCACCTGTCGACTCTCTCAGCCCGGCGTACTGTGGATGTTGTTGTTTCTGTGAAGTCTTGCGTGCCACAGTATCTCGGCCACCTGCTCACCACACGTCGACAACTTCACCTGTCGACTCTCTCAGCCCGGCGTGCTGTGGATGTTGTTGTTTCTGTGAAGAGTCTTGCATGCCACATCATCTCGGCCACCTGCTCACCACACGTCGACAACTTCACCGGTCGACTCTCTCAGCCCGGCGTACTGTGGATGTTGTTGTTTCTGTGAAGAGTCTTGCGTGCCACAGTATCTCGGCCACCTGCTCACCACACGTCGACAACTTCACCGGTCGACTCTCTCAGCCCGGCGTACTGTGGATGTTGTTGTTTTTGTGAAGAGTCTTGCATGCCACATCATCTCGGCCACCTGCTCACCACACGTCGACAACTTCACCGGTCGACTCTCTCAGCCCGGCGTACTGTGGATGTTGTTGTTTCTGTGAAGAGTCTTGCATGCCACATCATCTCGGCCACCTGCTCACCACACGTCGACAACTTCACCGGTCGACTCTCTCAGCCCGGCGTACTGTGGATGTTGTTGTTTCTGTGAAGAGTCTTGCGTACCACAGTATCTAGGCCACCTGCTCACCACACGTCGACAACTTCACCGGTCGACTCTCTCAGCCCGGCGTACTGTGGATGTTGTTGTTTCTGTGAAGAGTCTTGCGTGCCACAGTATCTCGGCCACCTGCTCACCACACGTCGACAACTTCACCGGTCGACTCTCTCAGCCCGGCGTACTGTGGGTGTTGTTGTTTCTGTGAAGAGTCTTGCGTGCCACGGTATCTCGGCCACCTGCTCACCACACGTCGACAACTTCACCGGTCGACTCTCTCAGCCCGGCGTACTGTGGATGTTGTTGTTTCTGTGAAGAGTCTTGCGTGCCACAGTATCTCGGCCACCTGCTCACCACACGTCGACAACTTCACCGGTCGACTCTCTCAGCCCGGCGTACTGTGGATGTTGTTGTTTCTGTGAAGAGTCTTGCATGCCACAGTATCTCGGCCACCTGCTCACCACACGTCGACAACTTCACCTGTCGACACTCTCAGCCCGTCGTACTGTGGATGTTGTTGTTTCTGTGAAGAGTCTTGCGTGCCACAGTATCTCGGCCACCTGCTCACCACACGTCGACAACTTCACCTGTCGACTCTCTCAGCCCGGCGTACTGTGGATGTTGTTGTTTCTGTGAAGAGTCTTGCGTGCCACAGTATCTCGGCCACCTGCTCACCACACGTCGACAACTTCACCGGTCGACACTCTCAGCCCGTCGTACTGTGGATGTTGTTGTTTCTGTGAAGAGTCTTGCGTGCCACAGTATCTCGGCCACCTGCTCACCACACGTCGACAACTTCACCTGTCGACTCTCTCAGCCCGGCGTACTGTGGATGTTGTTGTTTCTGTGAAGAGTCTTGCGTGCCACAGTATCTCGGCTACCTGCTCACCACACGTCGACAACTTCACCGGTCGACACTCTCAGCCCGGCGTACTGTGGATGTTGTTGTTTCTGTGAAGAGTCTTGCGTGCCACAGTATCTCGGCCACCTGCTCACCACACGTCGACAACTTCACCTGTCGACACTCTCAGCCCGGCGTACTGTGGATGTTGTTGTTTCTGTGAAGAGTCTTGCATGCCATAGTATCTGGGCCACCTGCTTACCACACGTCGACAACTTCACCTGTCGACACTCTCAGCCCGGCGTACTGTGGATGTTGTTGTTTCTGTGAAGAGTCTTGCATGCCACAGCATCTCGGCCACCTGCTCACCACACGTCGACAACTTCACCTGTCGACACTCTCAGCCCGGCGTACTGTGGATGTTGTTGTTTCTGTGAAGAGTCTTGCGTGCCACAGTATCTCGGCCACCTGCTCACCACACGTCGACAACTTCACCTGTCGACACTCTCAGCCGGGCGTACTGTGGATGTTGTTGTTTCTGTGAAGAGTCTTGAATGCCACATCACCTCGGCCACCTGCTCACCACACGTCGACAACTTCACCGGTCGTCTCTCTCAGCCGGGCGTACTGTGGATGTTGTTGTTTCTGTGAAGAGTCTTGCATGCCACAGCATCTCGGCCACCTGCTCACCACACGTCGACAACTTCACCTGTCGACACTCTCAGCCGGGCGTACTGTGGATGTTGTTGTTTCTGTGAAGAGTCTTGAATGCCACATCACCTCGGCCACCTGCTTACCACACGTCGACAACTTCACCGGTCGTCTCTCTCAGCCGGGCGTACTGTGGATGTTGTTGTTTCTGTGAAGAGTCTTGCGTGCCACAGTATCTCGGCCACCTGCTCACCACACGTCGACAACTTCACCGGTCGACACTCTCAGCCCGGCGTACTGTGGATGTTGTTGTTTCTGTGAAGAGTCTTGCGTGCCACAGTATCTCGGCCACCTGCTCACCACACGTCGACAACTTCACCTGTCGACACTCTCAGCCCGGCGTACTGTGGATGTTGTTGTTTCTGTGAAGAGTCTTGCATGCCATAGTATCTGGGCCACCTGCTTACCACACGTCGACAACTTCACCTGTCGACACTCTCAGCCCGGCGTACTGTGGATGTTGTTGTTTCTGTGAAGAGTCTTGCATGCCACAGCATCTCGGCCACCTGCTCACCACACGTCGACAACTTCACCTGTCGACACTCTCAGCCCGGCGTACTGTGGATGTTGTTGTTTCTGTGAAGAGTCTTGCGTGCCACAGTATCTCGGCCACCTGCTCACCACACGTCGACAACTTCACCTGTCGACACTCTCAGCCGGGCGTACTGTGGATGTTGTTGTTTCTGTGAAGAGACTTGAATGCCACATCACCTCGGCCACCTGCTTACCACACGTCGACAACTTCACCGGTCGTCTCTCTCAGCCGGGCGTACTGTGGATGTTGTTGTTTCTGTGAAGTCTTGCGTGCCACAGTATCTCGGCCACCTGCTCACCACACGTCGACAACTTCACCGGTCGTCTCTCTCAGCCGGGCGTACTGTGGATGTTGTTGTTTCTGTGAGGAGTCTTGCATGCCACAGCATCTCGGTTACCTGCTCACCACACGTCGACAACTTCACCTGTCGACACTCTCAGCCCGTCGTACTGTGGATGTTGTTGTTTCTGTGAGGAGTCTTGCATGCCACAGCATCTCAGTTACCTGCTCACCACACGTCGACAACTTCACCTGTCGACATTCTCAGCCCGTCGTACTGTGGATGTTGTTGTTTCTGTGAAGAGTCTTGCAAGCCACAGCATCTCGGTTACCTGCTCACCACACGTCGACAACTTCACCTGTCGACTCTCTCAGCCCGGCGTACTGTGGATGTTGTTGTTTCTGTGAAGAGTCTTGTAAGCCACAGCATCTCGGTTACCTGCTCACCACACGTCGACAACTTCACCGGTCGACTCTCTCAGCCCGGCGTACTGTGGGTGTTGTTGTTTCTGTGAAGAGTCTTGCAAGCCACAGCATCTCGGTTACCTGCTCACCACACGTTCACAACTTCACCTGTCGACTCTCTCAGCCCGGCGTACTGTGGATGTTGTTGTTTTTGTGAAGAGTCTTGCATGCCACAGCAGCTCGATTGCTAAGATTGTCTTAAGAGCTCCAGAATAATTAAATGAAATGAATAATGGCTTTATTTACACAGTGTATCTTACAAATGGTATGATTAAGCACCATTACGTCTTCTCTTACACCTAACAAAAAAGGAAAAAACCGGAGTGAGCCAGTGGCCGAGTGGTCTAAGGCGTCAGGACTTTGAGCTTGGTTTAGAGATATCAGACTTAGACTGGAAGATTTATCAGTAATATTCACCTTCTATTGTACTGGTTCATTCCCTCCCCTTACTCTGTCTGAATAAGTTCTCCGACAGATCAATAGGCTATAAGGAATGGGCAGAGTAAGGTTAAGAAGGAGATCGGCCTCTCCTTTTATTATAAAAAAATGTCACTTAGCATTTTTTTATAATAAATATTATTATAAAAAAATATTGAAATAAAAATAAAAAAAATGTCACTTAGCAGATTTACTAGCCGAATGAAAATTAATATTTTACATTTATTCATTGTCAAAGCCTTCTGAGCTGATATATATATATATATATATATATATATATATATATAACAAATAATAAGGTTAACGTACCTTTTTCGTCTCCAGCTACAAAATTTATATATATATAAACAATACTTAGTAATTTTTTTTTATGTTTATTAAGATCGGTTTCGGTCTCGTAAGACCATCTTCAGTTGTACAGTAAGGTTATAAAAATATACAATTGTAGAATAATTTATTCAGCTGATAGTTTACTATTAATTTAAAATAACATTATTTTAAATTATTAGTGTTTTTTTTCAGGTACCATATTCTTTTATTTATGCTTAGTTAATGTAACATCATTTCCGTATGATTGGAATATTAATTTAATTGTGTTTTACCATTTTTTCCGTTGATATCATAATCTTGGCAGCGCCTAATTGGTTATATTAATTTCACCCTGTTAACATTTTTATATTTAGTAGAAGTTCATTTTGTTGTACCCCATTCTAGAATCTAAGTTAAAATGTAGATAATTAGTAATGTAGATAAGTTTATTAGTTTAAGAACGTAGTTGTATAAAATGTTTGTGTATATGTAATTTAGTTTTTAGGACTTGAAAAAGAATTTTTACCAAATCGAAACGTCGTGATTGTATTTTTTACGTAATGATGGCATATGTCTACGTATGAGAAATACCTTTGTATTTCTCAGTTAATTTCACATTAAAAGTTTATATTTAAACAAATTAAAATTTGATAACACTTGGAATTCCCTTTCATCCATCCTGTATTGATATGAAGTAAGCAACTCAAGCGCGGTGTGCACTGAGATATGTATGCTGTACTTTATACGGCACGAGAGGCGGTAAAATATCAGCCCCTACTGCCTTACGTCGGAAGTGAGTCATGCTTTTGAAGGAATATTCTAAACTTAATAACTAAACTTAACTCACTGAATATGAGTTCTTAATGTATTCCCAGAACAGATTTTAAAATATGTTGATTAACATATTCTTATTTATTTAGTAAAGTATTAAAAATATGTTGAGAGTTTATAATCGTTCATAGTATTTTTAAATTTATATATATGATGTAGTTTCTCTTAATGAGTGGCTTTGTATGAGCCACTATATTG
Source organism: Stictocephala bisonia (assembly GCA_035578905.1). Classification (NCBI taxonomy): domain Eukaryota; kingdom Metazoa; phylum Arthropoda; class Insecta; order Hemiptera; family Membracidae; genus Stictocephala; species Stictocephala bisonia. The sequence continues at coordinate 21,620 of JAQJVL010003845.1, forward strand.
GGTCAAACTTACACAATATAAAGTGTGAGTTAAAAAGATTCAGAGTTCGTAGGCTTTACTATCGAGAAGCCACTATAAAAAGACATAAATATATGCCTCCCACCCACCCACCTATACACGTATAGTGGTACTGACCCATCCAACCATACACGTACGGAGAGATTGACCCACCCACCTACCTATAGCCGTACCTTAAAGAGTTTGCAGTTGACAAATAAACACTCAGTAGTTGTCTACTAACACCTTATTAGAGTTGGGGTGGTATTGCCCACCCCATAAATACACAGTGGTATTTACTATACATGTATGGGTGCATAATTTTATAAATTTTTTCCATAAATATTTACTTTATGTTAGACAAATGATTTTTGGCGTGTTTTCAAATTTATTTACGACTAAACCAATCATATTTCTGAAAAAGTAGATGTCTGTTTTTAAACTGTTTCTCAACCAGAATAAAAGCTTACAGATCACATAGCACTTAACTGTACAAACTTGCATTTTATTTACTTAACCGACCAAATTCCGTTCAGCTGTTCTTCCACTCAGTTTCATTTCCGTTCAATATCAATAACTCGTCATAGCAACATTCAGGTGTGTCAACTTGCACCATATGAACTTCGGATCTATTTCATTTCCGTTCAATATCAATAACTCGTCATAGCAACATTCAGGTGTGTCAACTTGCACCATATGAACTTCGGATCAATTTCATTTCCGTTCAATATCAATAACTCGTCATAGCAACATTCAGGTGTGTCAACTTGCACCATATGAACTTCGGATCAATTTCATTTCCGTTCAATATCAATAACTCGTCATAGCAACATTCAGGTGTGTCAACTTGCACCATATGAACTTCGGATCTATTTAATTTCCGTTCAATATCAATAACTCGTCATAGCAACATTCAGGTGTGTCAACTTGCACAATATGAACTTCGGATCAATTTCATTTCCGTTCAATATCAATAACTCGTCATAGCAACATTCAGGTGTGTCAACTTGCACCATATGAACTTCGGATCAATTTTATTTCCGTTCAAAAACAATAACTGGTCATAGCAACATTTAGGTGTGTCAACTTGCACAATATGAACTTCGGATCAATTTTATTTCCGTTCAAAAACAATAACTGGTCATAGCAACATTTAGGTGTGTCAACTTGCACAATATGAACTTCGGATCAATTTAATTTCCGTTCAATATCAATAACTCGTCATAGCAACATTCAGGTGTGTCAACTTGCACCATATGAACTTCGGATCAATTTCATTTCCGTTCAATATCAATAACTCGTCATAGCAACATTCAGGTGTGTCAACTTGCACCATATGAACTTCGGATCAATTTCATTTCCGTTCAATATCAATAACTCGTCATAGCAACATTCAGGTGTGTCAACTTGCACCATATGAACTTCGGATCAATTTCATTTCCGTTCAATATCAATAACTCGTCATAGCAACATTCAGGTGTGTCAACTTGCACCATATGAACTTCGGATCTATTTCATTTCCGTTCAATATCAATAACTCGTCATAGCAATATTCAGGTGTGTCAACTTGCACCATATGAACTTCGGATCTATTTAATTTCCGTTCAATATCAATAACTCGTCATAGCAACATTCAGGTGTGTCAACTTGCACAATATGAACTTCGGATCAATTTCATTTCCGTTCAATATCAATAACTCGTCATAGCAACATTCAGGTGTGTCAACTTGCACCATATGAACTTCGGATCAATTTTATTTCCGTTCAAAAACAATAACTGGTCATAGCAACATTTAGGTGTGTCAACTTGCACAATATGAACTTCGGATCAATTTCATTTCCGTTCAATATCAATAACTCGTCATAGCAACATTCAGGTGTGTCAACTTGCACCATATGAACTTCGGATCAATTTCATTTCCGTTCAAAAACAATAACTGGTCATAGCAACATTCAGGTGTGTCAACTTGCACCATATGAACTTCGGATCAATTTCATTTCCGTTCAAAAACAATAACTGGTCATAGCAACATTTAGGTGTGTCAACTTGCACCATATGAACTTCGGATCAATTTCATTTACGTTCCATATCAATAACTGGTCATAGCAACATTCAGATGCGCTAACTTGTATCACTTTTCGTCACTTATTACAGCAATATTCATGTGTGTTAACTTAAATCACATTTTCTCAACTTCAGCTCACTTTCATTTTCGTTAAATGTCAAACTGATCACTGCAACATTCAGATGTGTTAACTTGAATCACATTTCCTCAACTTCAGTTCACTTTCATTTTCGTTCAATGTCAAACTGGTCACTGCAACATTCAGATGTGTTAACTTGCCTTGTATTTGTTCAACTTCAGTTCATTTTCTTCGTTTTTCAACAAACAATTAATTAATTTATACTTTACCATTCAACAGTGAAACATATTTTCTTATTATGTTTGGATAACGGTTACAATTGTTACTATTCTGTGTCATGTATATATAAGCTTTCTTTAGATGTTAAGACTTAAAGATTTAAGTTATTAATTTAATGAAAAAAAAAATTATCAGTTTATATAAGGTATGCACTTATTCTAGAATAACACAACATCTATGAATGCACAGTGGATGATCACTTGTTCAACCAAATAAACAAATCTCAAACTTCAATAAATGAAATTATCTTTATTAAAGTAAACCAATGGCAAAATAAGAAAATAATCAGATGGAAATAGAAATTAAAGGAATTCAAGGAATAGAGAATCTTGTGAGTGTTCAAGTAAACATTTTCTTGTCAGAAAATTAAATAACTCAAAATATTCACATCTCTATTTTTGAGCTATTACATTTTGATTATGATTTGATAATAATAGTTTTCATTTCAAAACTCATACTATTCCTATATTTTATTTTAGATTTCCACACATAGAAGAGCACTTTTCACTTTGATTTTTATCTCGCGTTTTGCTTATTTCGCTATTGTTTCGATTTTAAAACTAAATATTAATATCTCAAGGTGTAGGAGATATTTATTTATTTGGCTGCACCATCAATGTGGTAGAATAACAAGATACTTAATGCCTCAAATTACTGTCGGAGCAGAAAATATAATTTATTAGAATCAATTTATATTTATCACTTTAAAGTTATTTTAAATTGATTTAATTCGATTTAAAACCAACTCATTTACTTACACACATGTAAGTTTTGTATCGTAACCAAACATGTTATAAGGATTACAACAAGACCAAGTAATTAATTTTACGACTTCTAGAAGCCAAGAAAACAATGTTTAAGGGAGTTAATAAGAACTTTATTACTCAACTTTAGTACTAAATTTCGTAAAACTTACAGGAAATATTCCATCAACCAGAGATTAAAGTGTAAATGAGATACATTGACTTTATTTTTAGTAATGGCAGTGTAAATGTGATGTACAGAGAAAAGCAGTTTAATTTCCGGTACTTTTTTGTTTCAACTAGGATAGAAATTAATAAAACTATAAATTATTTAAAAAATTCACATGTTATAACGTACAATCAAACGAAGAAAATAATGGTACGATTAGATTTTTCATAGGCATCTTAGTTGCTTGGAACCTTCAAACTCGGGTGCGCATAATTTCTGCGCCGACAGTAAGAACCTACATCAATGATTCATAGCATTTGAAGGCCACTTGTACGTTTTGAGGCATAACAAAAATAAAAATTATATTAGTAGCATAATCAGAAGATATGGTCTGTCAACCCATACGTTCAATGGGTCAAGTCTGTCAACCCATACGTTCAATGGGTCACATCTGTCAACCCATACGTTCAATGGGTCACGTCTCTCGACCCATATGTTCAATGGGTCACGTCTGTCCACCCATACGTTCAATGGGTCACGTCTCTCGACCCATATGTTCAATGAATCACGTCTGTCAACCCATACGTTCAATGGGTCAAGTCTGTCAACCCATACGTTCAATGGGTCTCGTCTGTCAACCCATACGTTCAATGGGTCTCGTCTGTCAACCTATACGTTCAAGGATCTCTTCTGTCAACCCATACGTTCAATGAGTCTCGTCTGTCCACCCATACGTTCAATGGGTCACATCTGTCAACCCATACGTTCAATGGGTCACGTCTCTCGACCCATATGTTCAATGGGTCACGTCTGTCCACCCATACGTTCAATGGTTCACGTTTGTCCACCCATACGTTCAATTGGTCACGTTTGTCCACCCATACGTTCAATGGTTCACATATGTCCACCCATACGTTCAATGGGTCACGTTTGTCCACCCATACGTTCAATTGGTCAAGCCTGTCTATTCATACGTTCAATGAATCACGTCTGTCCACCCATACGTTCAATGGGTCACGTTTGTCCATCCATACGCTCAATTGGTCAAGTCTGTCCATTCATACGTTCAATGAATCACGTCTGTCCACCCATACGTTCAATGAATCACGTTTGTCCACCCATACGTTCAATGAATCACGTTTGTCCACCCATACGTTCAATGAATCACGTTTGTCCACCCATACGTTCAATGAATCACGTTTGTCCACCCATACGTTCAATGAATCACGTCTGTCCACCCATACGTTCAATGAATCACGTTTGTCCACCCATACGTTCAATGAATCACGTTTGTCCACCCATACGTTCAATGAATCACGTCTGTCCACCCATACGTTCAATGAATCACGTTTGTCCACCCATACGTTCAATGAATCACGTTTGTCCACCCATACGTTCAATGAATCACGTTTGTCCACCCATACGTTCAATGAATCACGTCTGTCCACCCATACGTTCAATGAATCACGTTTGTCCACCCATACGTTCAATGAATCACGTTTGTCCACCTACACGTTCACATGTTACAACGATGTAACAACCATTTTTCCAGTCACCTCACTAACTATAACTATTGAAAATACATAATATATAACGAATAATATTTAAGGGTGTTTATATATTCTGTAGAAACAAACTCTAACATTCATGATAGTAGTATATACTTCAAGTTGTCATAGCCACTCCTGTGGAGACACATTCACGTCCAGTGAAATTGACCACTGTGTGTTTACCGGTGGGTCTATACCACCGTGAATGCAGGAGCGCATTATTTATATGGAGGACAATTTTTTTAGTTTAAGTTGTTAACTATAAACATCAAAAGTAAACTATTACGTCCACGGTACTATGAAATCCATTACCTTCATAAATTGCAAAGCTAAGTAAAGTCTTTATGGGCTTCACTGCAGTACACGTACTTAGTACATGAGTGAGTAGATACCATGTAGAAACAAATGTAGGTTACATTTGTAGTGTTTTAGGCAAATAATAATGTATTACATTTAACATTCTCGTTGATTCTCCTCCGTTATTATTGCTTCATTTTCTTATCAGTTATTTAGTTTACATCACATTTTTGTTTTGACATATAACTATTACATTATTAGAAAGCTCATAATTACAAATGCAGTTCCTTGACTGCCAATGATTGTTAGCTTAATAATTGTAACCAAAATTCTGTTTGAAAACATCCGATATAATTTTTTGAGGTGCTATAAAAATACAAAAATCTGAAGGTGAACATATTTGCCACATAATAAATTTTACGGAGTAGTTAGGGATGTTATTAACTTATGTTTAAGTTTAAACTCTAGCGGAGTGTTGTTGGTAACCCTGTCAGCTTAACCTAGGCGGATTGTTGTTGGTAACCCTGTCATCTAAAGCCTCATTTTATATACCTTTAGACATGAACCTTTTACCTTATACAGGGTGTTTCTTTTAAAACGCAACCCTATTTACAAATGCAGAAAATGAAAGTTTAAGATTCATAGGTTGGTATCCCTGGTTCTTCTTCTTCTTCTTTGACTATCAGGTAATTTCATTGTTGCATTGTTGTTCACTTTATTTGGGTTTCGTGCAATGTCATTAAGTTGATTTTAGAAACTTGGTTTTGAGCAAAGACTAGAGAGTGTTTATTATGAAGGAATATTTTAAAATAAAATCGTTTGTTTTATGTCAAGATTATTTAATCATGTAAATAGTAGTAATAAAAGTTAATACTAATACAATTTGATACAGATATACGGTTGATTTTTGTCATTTTCATTTCAAATAATGAGTTGTGTTTTGAAAGAAACACTCTATTTATGAAGTTCAGATATGGTGCATCTTCCCCTATCTAATAGAACTAGATAAAATATGGATCTGAGACGGAACGTTAACTAATATTTGGCCAATGTCATGAAATGAAATAGTTTTACTTCATAATTTTTGTTAAATAAATATTTACTGTGAAATAAAACGAATACTTTAGGAATCTTAAAAAATTAGTTCTGAAATAACGTCCTTAATCTGAACCTGACAACAAATAATTAAAAAAAGTACAGAATATATGTTATTTACCTGTTCAAAATGATTAGAAATAAATAAGTTATATCATTTATGCAAACTTTAGCGTACAAAATAGTTTCATAGCCATTAAAACAAACTAAATCTATTTAAGTAACAGGAAACATAATTGGCATACAAGTCTAAACATAATTGGCATACAAGTCTAAAGATAATTGGCATACAAGTCTAAAGATAATTGGCATACAAGTCTAAACATAATTGGCATACAAGTCTCAAGATAATTGGCATACAAGTCTAAACATAATTGGCATACAAGTCTAAACATAATTGGCATACAAGTCTAAACATAATTGGCATACAAGTCTAAACATAATTGGCATACAAGTCTAAACATATTGGCATACAAGTCTAAATATAATTGGCATACAAGTCTAAATATAATTGGCATACAAGTCTAAACATAATTGGCATACAAGTCTAAACATAATTGGCATACAAGTCTAAACATAATTGGCATACAAATCTAAACATGTATTAAATATATTATTACTCTAGAACATTCTGATAAGTAAATAAGCTACAAATATATTGTACTCTTTAAGGTGAATGTGGCCTTGTTTTAAAATAACAGCGAGATTACAAATCGATAACATAGCGTTACGTTTCAGCTGCCAAAGTCATTAATCAAATAATCCATTTTCAATTTCGACTGGGAACTAGATGTTTGAAATGCTCATACTGAAAACACCGATTCCATATAACATACTCCTATAATCAATAATATTTTATTATTGATATTTAAAAAAATATAAATATTCCTAAAAGATGCTAAATGAGCATTATAAACAAACAAATAATATTGATTAAACCCAAACATCCATTAGTCTATGAATTCATTTTGTGGTTATTAAAGTGTGGTATTTTACTTTGTTACAAAATAATTAAATAGCTAAATAAAATTCAAACGTTTTTCAAACAGTACTTTTTTCATCGTGGAAATAAATGTTAAACAAACCCGACAGGAGAACTCACATACCAACCGAACCTAATTAAATAGTGAAACAACGATTACCAGTATCTGAGGTTGTGTTTATATGAACCTCAGGGTAGGCCTGCTCTGAGGTCAGACTGTCTGCAACTCAATAAAACCGATACTTTCTCTGCTTGTTGTACATCAGCTATTCAAAACAGGCAATTTTTAAACTTCTATATCGTTCCTTAACTTTGTTCCTACGTTGGTTTTGCTTCATACTCAGGCGTTATTTTATACGTTAAAATTTTACAGTATACACAATTTATTCAAAGCATTATTTATGTAGAAAATTATAAAATATATTAATCCCAAGGTTGTTGTGTGATGATGAGATAATGACTAGTCTAGTAGATACTTTTGATGAATTGTTAAAAAAAATAAATAAATAAAAAATGATATATGTCATACATGTTATAGAAAGGTGCTTTTTCAATAGTTGCTAAACAATATCTGTTTACGCTTTGAAAATGTACTGTAGTCTGTAGCCTTAATTAATAGCTACTAATTATTTTTGATATGTTGAACAACTTAAATGAGAGATTAAAATAAAAATTCTTCAATGATAAAATTTTTTGTTTATTTATAATTAAATTATTTATTATATTTACTTCTTATAAATTACTGCAACAAATAATAATTGGTTTCTTCTACAAATAATGGTAAAAACGAAAATAAAAATCTCTTCTTTTATTGACTCAATGGAACATAAATAAATTAAAACAACTCTTCCAAAATAACAAATTAAATATCTTCAGACCAGAACCTTTTTTTTTAATTTAACTTTTTCAATAAATTTCTTTTAACTATTAAATCAGAAAATTTCAAAATTCAAAATTGTAATAAATTGCTTTAAAATTCAAAATTCGTTAAATTCAACCTTGTTTAAAATTGCTTTAAATTTCAAAATTGCTTTAAAATTGCCTCCGGAAGATCTGGAACCAAAAGAAATAACCAGCTTTTAGTAACTTTAAACATTTTTCCTTTTGCTTACAAAATTTAAAATCAAAACCAAGAAAATCAAGACACTCTAAAAACTGTCACTAGAAGAGTGACTTCAAACCAGAAACAAGTTTAACCGCGCATGCTTGGTGGATCTTACCCTAACTACTAAAACCCTACTGAAAAACCTAACTACAGAAAACTTTTAAAAATTACTTACGGAGCTGTCCTGGAGGTTTAAAACCCAAACGTGACCACAACAAAGCTCGACCGGCATACACCCTCTCACTCACACGCGAACAAGATAAATTGCCGTACCGGTAAGAACACCGAAAACGGTTAAGTCGCCGTGTAGATCGAACGTGGTCACTCACTGAAAGAAATCGTCAAACTGCCTGAACGCTTGCAACCCTTCCACCAACGGACTTACCCCCTCTTGACTCTAGAAGCAAAATCAACCAATTAGAACCCTCTAAACCAGGACATCTGAACAGGTAAGGCTCACCAAACATGTTGCCTTCAGAAAACATGTCGCATGAAATTGACAGGAAATTAACAAACGTGAATATACTGGTTATTTAGCTAATTTATATGGGAAAAAATACTTTTTTTATTTGAAAGGGGAAGATTCTGAATTTTTCTCAAAACTTGGAGAATTTATATTGAAAACTTTTGGTAAACAAACCAAACTCCTAATCGTCTCAGTTCTTACAATATTTAACATTTTCAAAATACAATTTTCTAAAATAATTATAATGAAACAATTAACAATTGTTACAAATCAGCAAGTTATGAATTTAAAACCTACTCGCATTGACTTGTTATGATCGTGTAAACAAAATAAACTTGTGTTAAAACCCAGTTAAAAGAAATTAAACAATTTGAACAAATAGATTTGTAACACTTTATAGTTGTCTTATGTTAATGGATTAGTAAATGAAATAAAAAATCAACTATTACTTAGTAATAAGAGGTTATAATAAATATCAACCATCATGACTGAGGCCGAAGGCCGAGGAGGCAGAGCGTGACGATTGACGAGGTTGGCACCTGAAGCATGTAGGGATACTCCCTATTATATTTATAAATCTCATAAATAGATATTCAATGACCCTCAGGTAGCTTGAAAGCTTTAATAATATCAGAAAGAAAACAACAAGAAAGCGTTTGAAACTGTCTGAATACCCTAAGTATTGGCATACCTTGATTTATTGAAAGCCCGTTTTCGTCACAACAATAATTCATGTATTTTGCTGACGATATATCATTATTTTGATCTCATTAAAGTGCAGATATTTTGTAAGATATGATATCTGAAGACATGTATTTTTGTGAAAGAAGGAATAGGTTGGCACGTGAAGCATGTTGGGGTGACCCTAGTATATTTATAATTCTCATTAATAAATATGAAAAGACTCTTAGCTAATTTGAAAATTTTAATAATAATAGAGATAAAAGAACTATAAAGCATTAAAAACTGTCTGAATAGCCCACATATCTGCACACCTCAAGAAAGTGTCATCAGCTGTGTTCTTTATTTTTATTAAAACTACGTTTTCGTGACAACAATTCATATATTTTGCTGTCGATATATCATTATTTTACTCACACAAAAGTACAAATATTTTATGAGCTATGATATCTGAAAACATGTACTTTGTGAGAGGGAATGGTGTAAACTGATCACAATGCATTTGTATAGGACAAAATATATAATTTGCTTTTGCCAATTAAGTGTCATTTTGAAGTCTTAAAACATTTAAAAATAATTGTGACTGCTAGATTATTGAGAAAGCAACCTACATAAAATAATTATTAAGGCATTGAATTGAATCAAACTATTTTATGGGAAAACTAGATTATTAAACTAAATGAGAACATTCATACAAACTTCTTACTTTTGTGGTAAAACAATATTATATTTTTCCCTCATATATTCTAAAATTAAATATAGTATGATTTGTTATGATGTTATGCACAAAAACTAAATATATAAAATTAGAGTATCTCAGAATGATACTTTACGATTATTTCTGAAAAAAGTTAAAAGATGGTTGATTCCCGTTGTATCTAGAGTTAAACCTTTTACGTTCAAGATCAAAGTACATTTTTATTGGAGGTGGCAACAACAAGGGGAACAATGAAATGTTTTTATATCTTAGAGATATGATGGATCTCTTGTGGAGATCTCTTATGGAAATCTTAAATTCCGAAAGAGATAAAATATTTTCAGATAAAATTTTCAGTATTCAGCGCTAAACTATTTAGAGATATATTCACTAACGTAAGAGAAATGTAATGTAAATGGCTATGTCCGTTGTAAATAAATAAAGAGAAATTTGATTTTTTAATTTATTTTTACAACCATTGAAAAAAAACCTAAACAAATTATTCTGAAATTGATTTAATGAGAAAACTATTATCTTATGTATTTCTTTTCTTCTTTTTGTAGAGATTTCCTAAGTTTCAGTGTATTCATTTGAAGCACAATTGATTATACTTTGTTGTTTATTTTATAAATTTAGTCGAGTTTAATCTGTTAAATACTTGATTGGTGTTTTTTTCTACGCCGGTGCCATTTTTAACTTAGTCTACAAACATTGTTATGGGACAACGTTTATGTGTTTTGTAAATGTTTAGTGAAGATCGCGGGATTTGAACCCGTGACCCTCTGCATGTGAAGCAGACTTGCTAACCACTAGGCTAGCAAGAAGCAAAAGTTTTGATTGATTCAAGCATTCGGTGACTATTAAATTACTTTTATTTTAAAACGTATTAGATTCAAATTATATTTATTTTTGTTTTATTCTTAAGTAGGTTTAATCTGATACGAAATTTGTAATTGTAATCAGTCAAATTTCAAGTTTGCTTTTTTATGTGTGCGAATATTTGGAAATAAATTAAAATATTCATAATAAATAATGTGGAAATAAAGTTAACAAGTGACATGGAAGGTCAGACCACTGCTGGTGAATAATGACATATTCAAGCAGGGAATACCCAACCAAGGGTTTACGTCAAACCAATATTGAGAGCTGTAATGGAATGGGAGACAGTCCGACAACACTTGACCTCGGGACGTAAAAACACAGCTATTTACGGGCAGTCTTTCTTTTTGAAATGTAATTACGTTTATTAGTTTGCTCACTTTGACATATTGATACTTTGACATTGCAAAAAACATATATTTTTTGTTCTACTTTACAACCAAAAGTAAATTATTATTTTTTTGTAAGTACTTTTGTTCACAAAATAATAATAAAAATATATTAAACCTATGAATTTTTAATTGTCTGAGAAAGGCTTAAAACAATGATGAGTAATTAATCAATTTGCACAATTTTTCATTCATGATCAGTGAAGTTTCTTTACATACTATACTAGCTGAACCCGGCGGACGTTGTCTCGCCTTTCATTTTTCATTGACATACCATAATAAAGCAATAAAAAGAATTATAGAAAAAAACCATTATTTATTAAATTAGTGCAAGAGGGTAAACAATATTTTTGGTCTTCTTATTTGGTGTATAAATGTAAAGGTTTTTTGTAGTGTGTGCTACACTCTCAAGGTGAAATGTAGAACTACAATAAATCAAAACATATACAGTACTGTTGTTGTGAGAACTTCAATCTGCTTATGGCATGTGAAACCTAAATTAAACCACACAGTCATATGTTTTTTGTAAACAATTCAGATTCTCCATTTGAATAACATGGGATCTTTAGGAGCGCGTGGGGCGGGACCCTGTGGACGGATCTGCTTCAAACTTCACAGAAACCATCTCGGGAGTATATAGGACAACATCCTAAAGTTTCATGGCGATCGGTTGGATGGTTTGGCAGCGCATAAACTTCAAACATATATATATATATATATACAAACATCCTCTTTTATAAATATAGATACAACTTTAAAGCTCCGGTTCGACTTATTTCTGTATTTCAAAAATGTTCAAATTCATTAAATCACATTAAAGTATTAGGAAATTTAGTGACTCCATGTCAAGGCTTGAAATGGGTGTGAGGGAAGGTCCGAGAAACATACGTGTGATGAGTAGAGGGGGTGCTTCGTCAAGGCAGACTTTAAGTGAGAAAGTGACCCCATCAAAACGTAAGTTTGATAAATCAGAAGTCTCATTAAGACATACGTCGGGTGGGGGCCCATGAAAAGAAACCTGAGAGAGAGAGAGAGAGAGAGAGAGAGAGAGAGAGAGAGAGAGAGAGAGAGAGAGAGAGAGAGAGAGAGAGAGAGAGAGAGAGAGAGAGAGAGGAGAGAGAGAGAGAGAGAGAGAGAGAGAGAGAGAGAGAGAGAGAGAGAGGAGAGAGAGAGAGAGAGGAGAGAGAGAGAGAGAGAGAGAGAGAGAGAGAGAGAGAGAGAGAGAGAGAGAGAGAGAGAGAGAGAGAGAGAGAGAGAGAGAGAGAGAGAGAGAGAGAGAGAGAGAGAGAGAGAGAGAGAGAGAGAGAGAGAGAGAGAGAGAGAGAGAGAGAGAGAGAGAGAGAGAGAGAGAGAGAGAGAGAGAGAGAGAGAGAGAGAGAGAGAGAGAGAGAGAGAGAGAGAGAGAGAGAGAGAGAGAGAGAGAGAGAGAGAGAGAGAGAGAGAGAGAGAGAGAGAGAGAGAGAGAGAGGACTGTTAAAAACACACGTTGTGTGAGCATGAGGGCCCGTCAAAACATAGTGAAAAGTGGCAAGGGCTCGTAAAAACACTTGTCAAGTGAGAACGAGTCAAAACATACGTAAAGAGAGAATGAGAACTTATAAAAGCACACGTCGAAAGAGAAAGGGCTCGTCAAAACATACGTAAGGAGACGCAGAGAGGATTGTAAAAGGGGAGATACATAAAGTGTTAGTGTATGTAGGAGACATTCAATATTAATAACAAATTACATTGAATGTGTTGTTGCATGAAAATCTGGAGTTTATGAATCGTAACTGTCGTGAATGAACAGTGTTACTGTATGTAAGGCCAATCAACACATCATTTTGCCCGGAGGCCGACGGTATGTTGCATGCAAGTCTGGAGTTTATGAACCGTAACTGTCGTGAATGAACATTGTTACTGTATGTAAGGCCAATCAACACATCATTTTGCCCGGAGGCCGACGGTATGTTGCATGTAAGTCTGGAGTTTATGAACCGTAACTGTCATGAATGAACAGTGTTAGATTTTTTTAAACCTGTAATAATTATATAATCGATTTTCTTGAAATAAATACTTTCCTTAAGTTGACAATTTTTTACATGTTATAACACATAAATGTTATTAATTGCAAAATAAAATTTCAGATTTATTATTTAAGTAAAATTCTAAAGAAGAGCAATATTGTGTACTGTGTTTGGATTTCTACACACTAGTTATTGTAATACAGACTAATTAACTGAAAAATAAATCGTGCATATACATAAGGAGGTTGAATGTCATCCATGTGTGTGGATGTAATGGAAGCAATAGTATTCTGTTGTACATATTGGGTAAGAGAAGTGTATGATGCGGTTGTATATGAGAGAAGAAGGCTATTAACTTTTACTTCGTATTTCAAACATACTTTATATTTTATTTATACTTGAAGTTTATTTGGTATGTAATGAGAAATAAATTGTTCTATGAAGTCTTCTTTTGTTCTTAAACAGTATATGTATAGTCTCGTTTTGTTTCAATGATCATTGAACTTAATTTCTTCAGCTTACGAACTAGTAGAACATTTGTTGTTTTTCAGAGTCCAATTTAAAACATTATAACAAAATTTAAGAACTTAAAATATTTTTAAACCTATTCAAAAAAATATAATACACATTAAATTAAACCAAAGTATACTCGTAGCTTTGTACACATATTTAAAACCTTAGTTCCACAAATATTTTCTGTATTTCTCTTTCCAATGGAAATTCATCCTAATCCAACAAAATATTTTTTTATGTTATGACTTGATTTGTGTTATTAAAAAAGTGGAATTCCAAATGTTTTGATTAAAATAAACAAAAATTCAATAACTGAGAATATTGAATTTTAAACTGAGAATGTTATTTACTTATTACAAGGCTTTTAAGATCTTCAATTACTACAACGTTTACTTTCTTCGCCCACGAGCTTGAATATTGGAGTGAGTTTTCTGTAACTTTTTTCTGAAAAGTAATTTTGACTAATTTTAAAGAAATAGCATCTAAACTGCAGTCATTTAACAGAGTTTTAAAATTAAGTGAAATTATAAGGTACTTAAATAAAAATAACTAAAGATAAATTAATTACAACGAATATCAGAATGTATAATATCAAGTTTTGAATGGAATAAGTTAAAAGTAGAATATTATTTTATTGCCTTTGTTTTTTTATGTTTTAGATTATATAAATAGAGTATTAATAAAATTACCATGAGTTCCTTTCTATAGAAAAGGTCTTAAAAGTATACTTATAACTAGTCACAGTCATTATTTTAAATATAAAACCTTGAGTAGTAAAATATGAATCATTACAATAAATTTTAAAAGACTCTCATATTCATTGACTATTCTTATTAAATGGTAAAATGAATTAATACAAAATGTTAATATAATTAATTATATAACATTTTTAGCGCTGATGCGTGGTGTGTTGGAAATTAAAGGTACTATTGAGATTGAAAACTAAAACTGGAAATAAACAATACGTGCACTTTAATCACAAATATTGTTTATTGAATCAAAATTAGTAGACTGTATATATAAATAATGTTATTGATCTATAAATATAAAGAAAACAATGACCATACTATTTTCTAACTTTTCAAACAATACAACTAATTACCTGGCAACCAAAAATTTAAAACATATGTTAAATAACATGTAATACAAACATTAAACTAATACACATAGGTAGTATAGAAAAAACTTATGTGAACTGAAGAAACATTCTCTCAACCCAACTCCATTTCGAATAATTTAAGTAAGACCAGATTAAATTATGTAATTCTTAATAATAGCAATGAAAATCCATAAAATATAGTTTTACAAGTGAAATACACAATTACTGAAAAAGCATGTAATGAAGCTTAACAACGACGTTCTTCTTAATGACCACAGTTCTGTAAGAAGAAGGTCGTTAAGGGATATGCAGGGTGGGTGGGTTGGCCTGTAAGACGTGTGTTCGGTGGCCGCGCCTTTGAGAAAGTGTCGCACAATTTCTCGTCAGACGGACGATTTTCACTGCAAAGATTGTTTGAATGAATATTGTTTATTCATTATTCATACGGGTTACAAAGACAGCCATGTTATTGACATTTAGATAGTTACATTTCACCAAGATAAACTTGCTTTATACGATTGTTTTAAATGTATTTCAATACTTTTTCATCTACGTACAATACATGTTGTGTTTATAATCCACTAGAAGTACCTAAAACCCTAGTATTAAAAATTTTAATAATTTTGAGATGAGAGTTATATACGACATCTCGTTTCTTAACGGTCATACATTTGTATCATTTGTAATATTATTGATGTTAATAACAGCCATAAAAATTGTACATATTGAACCTTACACGAGGATGCATCTTTAAGAAATTTACTCATAACGTTTTATATCACCTCGATCAGCAAATAGATTCTTATAAATTTAATTTGAGTCATATTTTGTTATTTTCACTAGTCAAACTTTTCAGCTTTTTAAGTTTAATTTAAAATTAAATAAATAACAAAACATATAAATTTTTAAAAAAATATTTGGGAAATAACCTATTCGTTAATGCCTAACACTATTTATAAATTATGCACTCAACTTGATAGTGCGGTTGGAAAATAAACCCCCTCTCTCTCTCTCTCTCTCTCTCTCTCTCTCTCTCTCTCTCTCTCTCTCTCTCTCTCTCTCTCTCTCTCTCTCTCTCTCTCTCTCTCTCTCTCTCTCTCTCTCTCTCTCTCTCTCTCTCTCTCTCTCTCTCTCTCTCTCTCTCTCTCTCTCTCTCCTCTCTCTCCTCTCTCTCTCTCTCTCTCTCTCTCTCTCTCTCTCTCTCTCTCTCTCTCTCTCTCTCTCTCTCTCTCTCTCTCTCTCCGAGGAAAATTCGACCTTAGTAACAATGACTACACTCGTTCATCTACACTCATTCGCCCCTCATATTCGCCCATATCTCTACGATCGGCGTCTTACAGATGAATAATGAACGAATAACAATTAAGGACAATTGTAGACAAAAATACTTAATTTTTTCACCTGTACCATGTATGCATATGACACAAATGCTATTATTTCTAGCAATCAATACAGATTAATTTGTTGAACTCGTTTTACTGCTTCTAGGCAAATTAATAAAAAAAACTTCATCAACATTTTCAACCTAAATGCCGTTTTTCAATCATGTATTATACAGTACTGTATAAAAATATTATAAGTCAGCTTTATGTAAATGAAATAATAAATGGCGTTTTCTGTTTAGTAGTTTTATTATTTGTTTATTTTTAATAAAATGATTAGATAATCCTATAAACGTATCTAATGACAAAAGCGAGTCTCCTAATAATGATTTAAATGTAAAAATACTTAGTGAATTAAAGAAGGATTTAAGTGGGGCATAGCTATATTATTGAATCAGTATTAAGAATAGAGATACATTATTTATTGTTATTGTTGAACAGTATATATTGTTCAATAACTAACTGAAATATCTACTAAAAATGTGTCATTCATTCAGTCCAGAAGGAGAGTCATATAAATGTAATTAATACGTATTTTTATTATGTATCCCCCAACGTATTGCCTCAATGTATTACACGCCAAATTAACTAAACATTATTTATTGTAAAAAAATAAACTGTTTCAATTTACTACTTGACTACTCTGTTTGAAGTTGACATCTACTGGAACAATTTATGCAGCATTGTTGAACACGGTTAAAATATTCAACAAAAATGATTTATTATGTTTTTTAACAAGTTGAAAAAACAGCTCATCAATCTTCCACTAAACTATAGAATTTGATTCTAAAGGACAATGATTTATAATTTTACCGCTTTTACATGTTAGGCAATATTTCATGGTAATTTTTTATCATTAATTTTAATTTTTGAAATTTAAATATAAATAAAAATAAATGTCTCCTTCAACCACTTTTAATTAATAAAAATAAATCAATAAACACACATGGATGTAACATAATGTAGTCAAAAATAAATTTCCTTCATGCTTACTTATTATTTTATTAATATTATTAGGTTATAACTATTATTATATATTTATAATAATATTATAAAATTATATTCTAAATACAGTTTTATTATAATGTAATATTATAAAAATTACACCATTTTTACAATGTTATCAATATTTTATTATAATTTATTTAAAGTGTCTTTTTTACCAAACACACTCAGTAAAAAATAATAAATAAAAGAGAACAGAAAAAAATAATGAACATAAATTCAGTCAATCAAGAAAATACACAGTAGCCTATGAGAACTAAAGAATCTATTTTTTGTACTATTTAACTAAGTGTGAGTATTTAATCAGCAATTATAAAATAGTGATTTCGATCCACAGATTATAATATAAACACATTCTATTATTTAGGGATTTCTTGTACTTATTATAAACTAATTTAAATTATGGAACTTTGAACAAAGTGAATTAGTTTTTACGTACATTACTCATGGAAAATATACCCATAAATAACGTCATATGTATTTACAACACACATGTCATTTTTAAGTAATATAAATGTGGAAAAGTAGTTATATAATATAAATAAGACATTTTCTAATATACTTGTAAAATAAGCCTGCTTCTACGATTTACCAGCCCATCAAACTGGTGTAATTGGATCTTGTACTTTACTGCCCAGGTAAGCTACAGATGTCAGTCTTGCAAAATCAGTGGGGCGCGTTGTACTTTTATTTAGTTGTAACCATAATGTTTTATTGGTCAATTATATGAAATAATAGGTTTTTTATTTTGAACTACCATCCGAATGGAAGTGGTACAGGTATGTCAGTTTCATAATTAGGGATGAGTTTGAGTTATTTTGGACTGAACTTTGAATATTGCATTAATATGTGAAAACCACCTAAGTTGAATTACCTTATCAGCTAACAAATGGACTTTGTTTATTTTTGGAATCTCTGTTGTCTTGAATATTAAGAGGGTTCCTTTTTTCAATTAGAAATTAAAGTACATTTCAGTTTTCAACATGGTTCTGACAGTTATAGCCACTGTTGGTTTGATTGAAAGTGACTTTAGTGTTTGGGAGATGGAAAATCTAACTGGAATATCTATATGAACCATTATCAGAGCTGTAATTCGAGTAATAATTGGGGACATCCATGTTCGACACCTCTCTCCACTCTCATCAGGCCTTTAGTACATCCTGCAACAGATTTGAGTGGTATGTGTAAACCAGGAGCTGGTCTTCTAAACATTGCATCCATCTCCTACCCATGTTTGAGAACTGTTACATCATTATGGCTGAGAGCAATTACGTCAATGACCATAAAGAATAGGTTATCTTTGGCTACTTAGAGGGCCACTTCAAACGATGCTTGCTATTATCAAGAATGTTTCTGATGCCTCTGACACCAAGGTACATCAGACCTGTCTACCATACTGTACACCTGGTCCGCCATCTTAAGGGGATGATAAACAGACACTGAGATTAAGAGAGCTTACTTGACGTCAGGAGTATTGGCAGGCAGCACTGTTCGTTCCACGTTCTACTCCTTCGCACATCATGGAAAACTGTTAGCCAACCTTATAGTTACTTGGAATTGACGAGGCTTCAACGTCACTCAGTCCACCCATCGATGTCACCCTTGTCTGCAACATCTCAGGAGGATGACACCTACACAAATGCTGTTCTCAGAGTGCCATCAAAGACTAATATTATTCCTCAAGTTTCAGATTCTATCCAATGCTCTTCTTTTATACTGAAAAGTGTAAGATTTAGATATAATATAGAATTACTAGAGTCAGTACCTAGCTCAAAATCAAAAATTCCCCTAAATTCAAAACCTTTTTTCGATAATGAACTAAAGCCGAATATTTTGCTAGTTTCTGAGCATGGGTTTAAACATGTTACGATCAAATGTTGTAAAATCAGGAACTACCAATTGCCAATTTCTTTTCAGTGAAAACGTACAAAAGGTGCGGATCCGGCAATTTTCACAAATAAAATAAAACTTGAACCTTTTAACGTAAAATATAGAATATGCCTAGATTTTTAAGTAAAGGGTATATGCGTTTTTTGCAAAACCTGAGAGAAACATACTTTACATATCTTCACATGGCAATAGCTCAATTATTTAGACACTGGAATTTTTGTTAATTATTTTAATTTAAAAAATCCACATTTTTTTATGATTGATGATTTTAACAATAACGTGTGGGACGAGAACACCTTACTCAGTGGCTACGAGACGTACGAAACTCGTATTATTTTCATTTAACTTAAAAATGGTCCTTAAATTCGCCTACTCGAGTTACCGTTACGTTCAGCACAACCATTGATAATGACATAACAAATATACCATGCACTTTAGTTTCTGTCGTAGACAGCCATCTCCGACCACTTAGCGCAACAGGTTACAATAACTCCTTAGCACAAGCTTAAAGATGACTCGCTAATAGCTAAATGTCAAAAGGGATCTGAAGTTTCAAAATATTGACAGCTTAAAGAATTATGACAGCCACCTACAGAGACCACCTGGGTAGTTACTGAAAACACCATTAACCACACTAAAAATCTGTAGATTTAAGAGTAAACTCTACTTCATAACCTTATTAATTAAAACGAATGTATAAAAGACAACATATCCCATAATGCGAACCAACAGGCAACAATGGGATTTGCCTTTGGTTGAAGCATTTTATGTAAGATTATTATATACTTATTTTTATATTTCCTGAGAAACTTTCAACATATTAAAGCTTATAGATACTCGTGTAGTGTAATTAAAGGAGTATTCATTTTATTCGTCACAGGAGTAGAATGGCAATGAAGGGCCTGAGGGAGTAACAAAAGAATGCTTTTCGTCTTTCTCTATGCTACTTCTATACGAGTCTTAGTTTTTCGTCACTTTAACTGAATATATGCTGAGCTAAATCCATCCACATAACTTTAGTTCGGTCTGTAACTAGCGTGCTGCCTCACTCGTTCCTTACCACTTGATCACTTACACTTATAGTAAAGTAACCTCATTTTGTTTGTAATATGAAAACGAATAACTTTACTCATAAATGAAATTACAAATTGTACAAAAACTTGTAGAGTTAACTAATTAGTAGTTTAAAGAACTAGTTCCCTCAGACAGCGTAGTATAATTTCAATTATATACAGTAGTTAACAATGTGACATGTTAATATTTGTTAATTTGAACACAGAGAACGTTACTTGAAGTTTATAAGTAACTTCATTATAAAACAAGTTTCATTAGAACTATGACACTTTATAATGTAACTGAAGCAACTAAGAAAGGAGATAACTTTTAAGTTATCATCTATGGTTTTGGTTTATTAACAATAGAAGAATTATATTTTTGCATGATGAAATACATTTTAATAGTGTATTGATATGCATTTATATATAAAGCCTATAAAATATGTATAAAATCACGAGTCAGTACCCTGTCAAACTAGTTGCTTTAATACCTAATCCTTGTTCATTTTTCAATCGACAAGACCCCAGGCGCGTGGAATAGGAGGTGGGTCGGACTGAGAGAGCGTGGAGGGGGTTGACGGTGTGACGTAGTAGTAACTGCAGTCCACAGTAGTGCAGTCAGTGGAATAGTACAACTCGAATGCATGCGTGTTTTAAGTTTTTAAAGTGGATTGTGCTGGTCTCAAGGGAAGGTACATTAACTAATTTTCATTATAAAATTGGGAAATAATTAATAATAATGATTAATTAAATAACTAATAATTAAAATAACCCTCTATTATGATCGATGATGAATTTCTGAAAGAAGCCACATCTGTCAATTTCCTGGGGATGCACCTTGATCCTGGGCTGACCTGGGATGATCATATTAATCACATTTGCTCTAGAGTTTCATCAAAAATTTTTGCTTTGCGTAAACTTTCAAAAATTTGCTCCCTGGAAATCTTGAAAATAGTCAATGGAAACCAATGAAAAATAGCCTATTATGGGCTAATATACCCTCATTTGGCATACGGTATAAGACTCTGGGGAAGCTGTTCTAAATACAAAGTTAGAAAGAGTCTTTCGACTCCAAAAGAAAGCAATCAGAATAATACAAAAATTAAAAACTATAGAGTCGTGTCGGGACGCTTTCCGGAGCTGGGGTTTCTGACTCTGCCCTGCCTTTATATCCTCGATGTGGTCCTGTACTGCCGCTTTAAGTGCCAGTTGGTGCGGGGCAGGGATATTCACGGCTACGAGATGAGGCAGGGACAACTTGCGGGCTCACTGACATAGAACATCGGCTTTTGAGCTTCTGCCATTACAAGTCGGGGTCAGATTAATCAATGGGCTCCCTGAGGGTGTCAAGTTGATACAAAATCAAAATCAATATAAGAGTCAGCTAAAACAATATTTGGTAACAAAAGCGTTTTACTCGGTTGATGAGTTCATGATGAGCCCCTGGAGTTAGAACATTGTAAAATTCCAACATCAAAAGGAGGGTCTGATGTCCAAATGAATGATCGAATGGCTGTATGAATGTTACACTTATATGTTTGAATGGATGATGAATGAATGCCATGATTTTAATTGTTGTCATTAATTATTTATTTATTTAGACGATTGTGATACTATGTGAACTGGTTTTTTATGCAATACAACTTTTTGAATTTTGAATTTTATCCTATAAGACCTTATACCCCACCTAACGCACGCCTTGACGGAGCACCTAACTCTCTACGTACGTTTTGACAGACTCTTCCACCAACCTAACGTATGACCTATAAGGCCTTATACCCACCTAACGCCTTGACGGGCCCACCTAACTCTCTACGTACGTTTTGACAGACTCTTCCACCAACCTAACGTATGTCCTATAAGGCCTTATACCCACCTAACGCATGTCTTGACGGGCCCACCTAACTCTCTACGTACTTTTTGACAGACTTCCACCAACCTAACGTATGTCCTATAAGACCTTATACAAACCTAGATTACGTATTGATGGGTCCACCTAACATTCTACGTACGTTTTGACAGACTCTTCCACCAAAGTAACGTATGTCCTACAAGACCTTATACCTAGGGGATTCTATAAGAAGAGTCCTTATAAGGTGGGTCCTAGAGTCATAGGTGTGTAGTATACAATTATTGTACTTTTAAATATCTGAAAACAGATTCTTTTCATTAGAACACTATTCAAATTCAAATATAAGTTTCTCAAAAATAAACTCTAATCAGGTTATGTAATTTATTTGGTGATGATTTAAGTATATCATTAAAGAGAATAGTTTTTTTAAGTATATCATTAAAGAGAATAGTTTTTTTAAGTATATCATTAAAGAGAATAGTTTTTAATTATATCATTAAAGAGAATATTTTTTAAGTATATCATTAAAGAGAATGGTTTTTTTAAGTATATCATTAAAGAGAATAGTTTTTTAAGTATATCATTAAAGAGAATAGTTTTTTAATTATATAATTAAAGAGAATAGTTTTTAAGTATATCATTAAAGAGAATAGTTTTTTAAGCATTCGCTAACTTTCTTGGCTGTGCCTTAAAAGTAACAATTAAGTTAGTTACATAAGTAATTATTTAATCGGAGATATTCACGAAGTTTTTATATTCGGAAACAGTATGGAATTATTCGATAATTTAATTAGGGCTAGATAGTGTAATGTCATAATTTTAAATAATGAATAATATTCTTCATGGACATTGTTTTGTATTTACTATCATAGATTGTTAGATTAGTCACTCAACAAACACCGGTGAGTAAAACCAATTAACGGTCTCTGTTGTATTTACCACTTGAGGTTTGGCATTGACATTTTAGGTAATTTGATTGGGAATGAAAGATGAATTTGTCTTTCATATATTTTTGGTTTTATATTCGTTTTATAAGAAAATGTCCGTAGATATATCATAAGTGAAATATAGATTATTTACAACATTTGTTTTGTCATCAACCTTAAATAACAAAACAATAATGTGGGGGTGTCTATACATTATCAGATCATGTACATCATTGAACTTGCAAGTCTAAGATTTTAACGTAACTTATGGACGTTACTTGTGATATTATAAAATCATTAAAACAGTTTATAGAGGTAAAAGAATCTGTAAAATTTCACTAAATAGAGTACTACACATAATTAGTTAATGGTAATAATTTTTACATTTATGTGAACGGATGTTCAAGAAAGTTCAGGGAATACAAGACAATAGAGGAAACTGTCTCTATGGCATTTAATCGATATTAATAAAGACACTTGATAAGCAACTGTCCTCAATTTGATCACTCACATTTACGCTGTTTCTAATATTTTCTTGACTTCATTCATATCGCATTTTATCTCATGTAAAGAGAGTTGTGTCAAATGACAACTAACCATTAATATGAAGGTACGTTTTACATTTTTGCACCTATTCAATCATTTTATTAATTAGTAGATTTATCTTGTTAATAAATGTGAACGTAATGAAAGTTGGTTTCGAACTTTCTTAATGTAAAACCTAAATCTAAAATGTATCAAACTACAGTAAATCCTCGATTTAACGGACCCCGATTGAACGGACTTCGGATTTAACGGACATCTTGCAGCTTTATTACAGTATCTAAATTGTTATATACTGTACGCCACACTGAAGGAAGTTTCATATAAAAATTAATTCACAAACCCTGTAGTTTTTCTAGGGCAACTTAAAATATTCCAATAATAGTTATTATTATTGTTCAGTATATCCTAAAACCCTTTATCTTTCTGGTATAATCATATTTATAAAATATATATTTGTATATTTTATTGATTGTTGAGTTAACAATGAGCTTGCAACATCACAGTTAGTTATTATTAAGGTGTTGCAATCTCATAACAGCTTGAGGTGAGTTCACCCTAATTTAACGGATAATCGGCTTTAACGGACTAGAGCCCCATTTAGTCCGTTAAATAGAGAGTTTACTGTATTTCAAATCGATAAATGTAATTTCTTATATTGTTCATGAATGCACTAATTTTCAGCTTATTTTGAAATGTTACACATTTTCCTAAGTAAATCTATATGTAATAAAAGTTTAGTAGAATATATAAAACTTTCATCTACGTTATATGGTAACACCTAGTTGTTATTAGTTCTATTTAGCTTAGAGATTTTATAAATTAATTTAAAAGCAGTTTATTTTCAGCATACAAATTTGAACAAGATACGTTCTTTAAATATATATTTTTTTATCAAACTGGATCCACTGTTAACATATTCTTGCTTTTATAACTTTTTTATTTTTCATGTAAATGTTTTTATCGTAAGTGAACATCAAATTCACATTTGATTGGTAATTTTTTTATGAATTGAATTTTATCTATGGGCGTTGTCTAATCTCACTGGTTTTAAGACTTGCTTTTTAAAAACTAATTTTGAGGACTGTCAATGGATAAATGTTGAAAGTTTTACAGGTAAAAGGAAAATAATTACTATCCAAACAGAAAATGATAAAGTGGAAAACACTATGTGACACACTTTAACGCTTGTTTGGCTTTTAACGAAATTGGCTAATGTATTATTGACGATGAAGGTTTTCTGTAGCCAACTACATTACGGGGTCATTGAAAACTTAAAACATTTCGAGATACTAGTTTTGTGACGTCATATGATATAATTGAGGGATCTCTAAACTACGTAATTTCAAAGTTCAATACGTACGTAATTTCAAAGTTCAGATAGAATTTAAAATTCATGAGTGAAGTGATATTGCCCTAGTCGGAATGTTGCACTATATTATTAGACTTCCTTCACCATTTAAATCGACCTTTTGAAATAATAAAAAAAAAGGAGAACTTATTTAATTTCTTGTACTGAGCTATTATGTAAATGTGCTATTTAACATTACGGTAAAAAAATTAGAAAACTTCAAACGTAGTCTTTGGAATTATTGTAGGGAGATTTTTCAGTATCCAAGGTGAACCTCCCAACCACTGTACATGTTCAGTGAGGTTGTTGAAAACACAGGTGTAAGACCAGAACCCGGACTGTGATTATTTACACATAAAGAATACTAAAATATCACATTGTCATATTCTCATTTATTAACTATTGTTCATTAAACATCAAATTAAAAAGATACGGTATTGGTAATTGTCCAAAATGATTTTTAAATGATAAAACCGTTACTCCCCAGCAGCAATATTATCTCATTGATTTGCAATGTTACGTTATCATGCAGGGGCTTATAAATTTTTTTCTTTGGAAAAATAACAAAATAAACCTAAATAATTAGTTTTAATGAAATTTGATGACTGAAGTCTGTTATTAGCCTCAGTTGTCCAGGTAATTTATTTTAATAAAAACTATACTAAATGATATTATATTATTATTATTATTATTATTATATTTAGTGAATTTATTTACCTATCAATGCCCGTGTGTTAAAAAACGCACACACAAACATAGATGATTTTACATATCATTATCTGCCTGAGTAAAATGTTAGATCACTTTGAATACAATCCAAAACTCTTGCTACAAACTTTGGGATATTATTCCATAGACCAAAATGAGCCAAAAACTAAATGTAGCTAATGGTCTATTTCTTTTCGTTTATTGTCCGCTTGTCTATTTAAAAAATCATATTTTTTCAAAATAATCAACTAAATTTATCCAAACTTTAGTAAACCCTTTATTATCATTATGTTTATTAATGAAAAAGTTTGATTAAGTTTGCGTAATAAATTTCAAAATGGCAGCCATTTAAAATATTTCAACTAGAATAACAACAAATTGTTTTATGAAAAAAGTTACAAAGTGACTTTTTAACACAATTTTCAAACAAATGTAATGGCATATTAAGCTTTTATATCGATTTTTTAGTAAAAATCTAATGAATTATGGCAATTATTGCGTATATGAGTTCCTCCAGAATGAGCTAACAGATCAACAACGGATTTATTTGATTTTTAGATTTAATTTAAATAGATTTAGTGTAAATAAATCAACACATTTCTAATAATTTATTTGAATGTTAGTTGTTATTTGCAACTAACATTCAAATAAATTATTTGAAATGTGTTGAGTTATTTACACTAAATCTATTTAAATTAAATTCGATCTATTTTGAGCTGTTTAAATTAAAAAAGTCTACCCTAAAATTATTGACATATTGTTATTTTTAGTAAATAAGAGCTTTGAAAAGGGTATTTTTCCAGAAAAACTTAAAGTAGCAGTAGTAATTCCACTACACAAAAATCGTTCAAGGCAGGATTGCAACAATTTCCGGCCAATTTCTCTGCTTTCTTCATTCTCCAAGATCTATGAGAAATTGATGAAAAAAAAACTAGTCAAGTATCTTGAAAAAATCAGGTTTTTTTAGTTCTTCACAGTTTGGTTTTAGAGAGGGGTTAAACACTGAACTTGCCCTTCACAATTTTATAAGTAATGTTTATAATGGGATAAATATGAACAAAAAAGTAAGTGCAAGTTTCTTGGATATAAAAAAAGCTTTTGATTGTGTTGATCATGGTATACTTTTGAAAAAACTATATAAATGTGGTATAAGAGGGGTGGTTTTTGATTGGTTTAAAAGTTATTTAGAAAATAGAAAGCAGTGTGTCAAAATTAAAAATTCATTTAGTTGTTTGGGTATAGTAAAATATGGCGTACCACAGGGGTCAGTTTTAGGTGCATTATTATTTTTAATCTACATAAATGATCTGTGTAATGCAAAATTTTATGGTGAACTAACATCCTTTGCGGATGACACTGCTTTATGCTATGTGAAAGATAATTGGAATGACATTGAGGAAGCTATGAATTTCGACTTTCAAGCACTACAGTGGTGGTTCTCTGACAACCATATGTTGCTAAGTCCGGAAAAAACAAAATTTATCAATTTCAGTTTAAGACAAAGAGTCTTCTTTACAAATGAAATTATATACAATTGTACAAAATGCTTATGTAGTAAGACATGCTGTACGGAGTGTGCTGTTATTGGGCAGGCAGACAATATTAAACATTTGGGAATTTTTCTTGATGAAGAGCTTAATTGGAAAATGCATGTACATGATTTAAAAAATAAACTTAATAAAACGTTAAGATATTTTTATTTCTTAAAAAATATCTGTAGTGAACAAACATTGAGAGTAATATATTTTTCCCTTGTACATAGTAGAATAGATTACGGGCTCTTTTGTTGGGGTGGGACTTATGAATCAAATATTAGACACATATTTATACAAGAAAAAAGTTTATTCGAATAATTTGTAAGAAAGCAACAATGGAAGCATCATATCATTTATTTTTAAAACAACAGATTTTACCATTAAAATATATGTTTGTTCATAAAGTTTTAAAAATGTACTATGTAATGAAGAGAAACTTGCCTGAAATTGTCGAAATACATAAAGTTAAGCTAAGAAAAAAGGATGTATTTATGGTTCCCAAACCAAATCTCACTTTCTATACAAAAAGTTATTTATTTCTGGGACCAAAAATGTTTAACTCAATACCAATTGTTCTGCAAAATTTGAAAAATATAAAATTATTTTCCAACAAAGTAAAAAATTGGTTATTAAAGCAAGAAAGTATAGATTACCTTGTAAATATTCAAGTTTAAAGCAATACACTTTCAAACATATTTTTATTATTCATTTATAATCGTATAAATTTTAATACCCTATAAATACTTATTCACTGTATCATATATTTATTTCAGATAACATAGTAAAGTATACATATTTGGCAGACGTGGGAAAGTTAACAATTATTTTTAACTGAATAAATTCTTGGACAAACAACAATGGGACACGTTGGGTGTGTCTACTAATTATGGGCAGGGCAGGAAGATGGCGGAAAGGGATGGGATGTGACTCATGACTTTGTTTGTCGGCGAATACTTGGGATTGAGGAAAAGCCCAGTCTTTGACCAAAGTTTTGGACGCTTTCTCCGCCATTGTCTACATTCCACGGGACAAACCGTACTTCGTTTGTAAAACTAACTGAGTTAATTTAATCGTTAGTGAATTTGCTAACTAGTTAAAGTTAAAAGTTAAACATCCTCAAAACTAACGAATAAGTTGAAAAGATAACAGAAAAACTAACGACTGAACTTAATCGTTAATTATTTTTAATCATTAGTCAATTTATGACTGATATTTGGTTAGTCATAAATTGTTTCGTTTTTATTTTGTTTCCTATTATTGTATTATATAGCTATACTGTTAGGGTTAGGATAACATTAAATTTAGAGTTAAGGTTTAAGCTATTTATGTTTTTATATTAGTGTTTATATTTTGAAGAATTGGGATTTTTTATTTTAAATTAATATTATTTGCTCATGCGCATATTAAGATTTATTTGAAAAGAAGGAACCTCTAAAACAGGCATTGCCTTAAGAGGTCCTAGTATTTTCTTGAAATATGTAATTTATGAAAGGTTTTGTTCTAGTAGTATAAGTTTTATTTTGTTAACAGAGAATTAAGAAGAAACCTTTTTATGTTTGAATGTAATTATATGTATTTTATGTATATATTTCGAGAAAATAAATATATTCTTATTCTTATTCTTATTCTGTTAGCTCATTCTGGAAAACCTCAAGATGTGTACGGTCCATCTAATTTTACAATAATTCATTCCATTAATTAAAACAATACACATTACATTTGTCTTGAAATAGCCTAAAAAGTAACTTTTGTACTTTTTTTAAATAGATTTTAAATGGCCACCATTTTGAAATTTCTGATTTTCCATTAATAGATCTGATAATATATAATAATTGGGGTGCTTAAGTTTGGCGGAGCATTTTGAAAAATACGAATTAAAAAAAAACTTACAGGCTGATACAGACTAAAGAAAAAGGGATAGACCCTTACTTACATTTAGTTTTTGGCTGCTTTTGGTCTATGGAAAAAACCCTAAGTTTGTAGCAAGATTTTTTAAACACCCTGTATACACTGAGTATAAACTTCAAACGGTAAGAAGTCACACGTACTCTCCCTCAGCAATGTTATTGCACGTACGAAGCAGCCAATAAGGGGGCATTATCAATACACAAAGTTCATTGCATCTGGGGTCACATTTTCTTACATTACTCTCTCTGAGGGTAATATTTGTGCAGAGTTATCAGACCACAGTCATTTAATCTTGGCTCTGAGTTTCCTCTTCATAATGATGTTATTGTTGCATTCTAATTTAACTTCAAGAAAGAATAACTAAAGAATTTCTTGGAGTTGTTTTTCTTGACCAATTTACAAGTTTGTTTGGTTAGAATTTAAGTGGGTTCAAGATTATTAGTGGGAATTTATTTCCAGCAGCATTAGCTTGAAGATGAAATTTGTACTCAATAAGAGAGCACTAATAAGAAACACGCAATAATTAAATTCTTTTTAACTTCTTATTTTAAATTTATATTCAGTTATATAAATATTGGTACTATACAACTGAAGGGTATTGGCGAAGGGTCAAAAGTAACAGAATAATAGGAAATGTGAATCTTCCATACTCGAACAACTGTACCAAATTTCTTCTTTTATTTCTTTTTTGGAGAATAGTAAATAATTTTAAAATGATCGAATACTCCAATACAATAATTAATTTTTGTGAGGCTTTTCGCCTAAAATTCAGATATCAACTAAATCTGAAGTTACCTACACTGAAGGCAAAAGGCCTTGCAAAAATAAATTACTAATAATCAAATAATCATAATAATAATAATCAAAATAATCAAATAAATTAGTTTGAGTATTTGATAATTTTCAAACCATATATCCTTCAAACTGTAATAATTGTAATTTTATGTTAAAGTTAGGGTTTATAAAAAATTAAAAGTCATTATACCTACTCAACTTAAGGAAAACAATGAGAAGGGAGAATAAGGCTAGACTGTAAAACGAGATTGTAAAGTAAATTTCGTTAGTATTTTTTACACGGGAGGGACGTCATATTTGAGATTTCCCAAATATTTCTCTTCATTTCACAATATAAACATGAATTTATTTAAATATAAATATAATCACAAACACAATATAAATATGAATCATTACACTCAACTAAGGGTAGTGTCATTCAACTTAAGTATTTTTCCACGAAAGCAGTACAGACTGTGGTAGAAGGTTGTGAATATGTTTTACGTTTATCTCTATTCTGAATCAATTGAATGTATTAGTTTATTGACACTTTATCGAATTTAATGAGATATTTTACAACTTTTCTTCCAAACATTAAATTTTACAAGCTATTGTAAAATTTACATGCTATTTTAATACTAGTCCCC
The DNA here is from genome assembly GCA_035578905.1 of Stictocephala bisonia. NCBI lineage: Eukaryota > Metazoa > Arthropoda > Insecta > Hemiptera > Membracidae > Stictocephala > Stictocephala bisonia. The sequence continues at coordinate 52,288 of JAQJVL010003845.1, forward strand.
CCCCCCAAATATTTCCTAAATTAATTAGGATGTATGGGAAATATGAGAAAAGGAATAATTATTTAAAATGTTAGTTCATGATTCGCCCTTGGATATATTTATTTTGATTGCTGCAGTTATTTAAATGGGAAAATAACAATGAGTTAAGACGTAAAGTGTCCTAATTGACATTATTCGTCAAACCGACAACACTATGTAAACAAATTGAGATCTGTTTTATCTTGATACAACAATATGGATACACTTTACAAATTGCTTAGTTTGAAACAAATTTTAAATTTACGATGGTAAGTTACACTTTCAATTAACATTTTCAACATTTCAACACCGTTAATGAAATCAAACTGATAACGTTTTTTCCCCTAGAAAAACCAAATATCATATAATTTAGTTTCATAAGTTCTGTAATAATGTTACGCTGTAAATCTGAGCCTAATATTATTATTAGTTAAATTAGTTTTTATTAACTTGTCTTATAATTGTCAAGTCTTGACCTATCAGAAACGTATAATGGTGTAAATCTCCTTGGCACTATGGATGAAGGCGGGAGGGTGGGGGTGTTATTTTGAAACTGGATTCCACCTAAAAATAAAAATGTTAGGATAAGGAGCAAATAGTGAATTAGAAGTTTCAAAATTCAACAACATAAATGGATGCATTAATGACCCTCACTTTTTGTACAAATGTTTATAAAACTATCTCAAAACGACATTCTGCAAACGGTACTCTACGAAACCGATATTAAGATGATTTCAATATGTCAGCGAGAGTTGAGAGTGAGGCTCCGCCTAGACCGATCTGTATCAAGGGCGTGACCAATAAGAATAGGATATTCACGTGTACCCTTGATTTGCAAGACTAATTCATTGGCATCCCGAGTCAGTTAGTCAGACTCTGGCAATAAATTTGCTTTTACAAAGTTTTGCTTTGTATTATGAACATGTGCACATGTATAAATCAGCATACACATACGTCACGCCAGCAGAGAGACTGAATAATATATGAAATAATATAATAAGTTGAATGAAATAATACTATGAAAAATAATTTATGTACATCACAGTAGTTCTATCTTAGCCTACAGATTTCTCTGAAAATATCCAATACGACTGACTATATTACTCACGAGGCGACTTCATACAAAATTTCTTTATAAAGTAATATTTAAAATTGCCAGTTTATGTCTTTGTTGAAAATGTCATTAGGTTATACAAGTTTTTCAGGAAACATATTTGTACCTATGTATGATGAAAATGAAAATTTGTATTTTTGTATGTAAACACAATGCATGTTTTCCCAATGAATACTCCCTTAAGGGAATACACTCAGAACTAATTTAAAGCATTGGGGCAGCAACTTGAATACAATTGCACGATTAAATCATTATCAACTCGTGCAATCAACGTTCCACACGTATTCAATGCTTTAATTATACGTGCCACAGTATAAAACAGCCAGTAGCGACACACCCATTTAATTACTGTGAGACTAGTGCGACTAGTGTTCATATTGAACTTTAATATCTGAAATACAAAGTGTATTTATACTTATCCACCCATACATGAACATTGGTATTGACCCACCCATCCGCCCATATGTGAACATTGGTATTGACCTAACCACC